>CM060657.1:6971301-7192720 GCA_030686955.1 Odontamblyopus rebecca | reverse complement strand
ATCAGAATAAGTCCACTGTTTTGTTGCCTGTGTCTAATCAGAAAGCATTTTATTGTTCCATAATCAGGAAGTGCACTTTAGCATGCTAGTTGTTGTTAAGCTTTACTATCACGGCAAACATTTGTGGGGAGGTGAGTGAATAACTTGGACCACTGCAAACATTCGTTAAAATGGGAGCCGGTTCTGTTTTTTCACATTTTTATACAATAGAAAATCATTGCTCTGCCTGGAATGTTCCAGCCAGTATGGCTTTAAAGAGCTGTGCCTTATGTTCATTCAATGACAGGTGGTTTTACGGCAGAGGTCCTGCACGGGGTCTGATTTTGGACAAACAGCAGCCGTTCGGTACCCTCGATCCCGACCCGCTAAAACACACACCGACACCCGGAACCGCTTCGAGGACTTTGAGTTTAGTCGAGGGTGTTGGCCACACAACTTTGTTTTCTCCACTTGCTCATTTTCTTTTCTACCTCTTTGGGAGTCATTTTGAACTGCAGGACTTTGCATGTGTGGTTTGAAAATGAAAGTGGCAGAGAGATTTTTTATGTGTTTGTGTAGCAAAAACATATGGATTTTACACTGAATCACTGAACCCTGCATTAGGATATCACATATCCAAAACTAAAAAGAGTAAAAATTTGGTAAAATTCTGAGTTGATTTAGAAGGGGTTGCCACCAAGACGCATGAAGTTTCTAGAAATTGCCGTCTCGTGCCTTGCTATTTTGTCATTGTCTGCTGGACATTTATTATATGTATTATATGTTTGTTTGGTTTTTTTTTTTTGTGGAAGGATAATGCAGATTACCAGAAAGCAGAGAGGGTCCAGTCACTGACAGCTGTTAATGACACAGCTGAAAGAAGTAAAAGCTGATTCAAGACTTTAATACAATCCCTCACGAAAAATGAAGATGAGAAACAATTTGTCCTTCAAGTTGTTCAAGTTAACATGGAAAATCTGTGCCGAATTGAAGAAGGGGACTGTTGTTGGTGTCTGAAACTCCAGTGGTAGAATTCAGGAAGAGAGTGAAAGTAGAAGATGACAAACCTCTGTAGAAACATTGCTGGTTGATGGTTTTGTGTGTTATATTTGACAGATGTCGTTTACTGGTGTCGGCCTGGTGCTTGTGGACTGGTGTAATATTCCTGTTATAAGTTAAAGAAATTAAAATTAATGTAAACGGAATCTCTATACCTTTACTTTTTTTATTTAAATACATTTAGTTACTATTTGTTGTAATTTTACATTAAACATGTGCACAGCTGCAGGCTAAATAAAGGACAGAGCCGAGTGATCTATGTGACTCCTTTGTGCAACCTTTAAATATGATTTTGTTTTTATGTAAACATTAAATTAATAGTAATTCCTAATCTAGAGAAAAGAGAAAAAACATTTTTTGGACCACCCTACCGAGATTCTGCATTTGACACAGCACATTTTTCACCCGTTTCACTAAAATTTACAGTTCACCTGCCGGGTATCCACGCAGTACCCGAACCCGTGCAGGACTTGGAGGTTTTACGGCTCAAATACACCTAGAAAAACACCATTCTGACTGTGAGCGCGGTCGCCTTCCTCAGCAGATCCTGACCTGTAACTTGGTCCGGTTTGGTCTCTGTGAAGAAAAGAAAGGTTTAATGACATACCTGTGAAACTTATTCTAGACAAAGCAATAACATCTCTCGATGGACCCTCCACCAGAAAAGTTACGCTATGCAACTTTTAGTATATCCAGAAGACGCTTGGGAGGCTGGGTGTGTGCGCTCGGGGTCCCTGCGGTGAGTTCGGCTGTTGTAGTTTGGGTCGTAGTCACCGTGCCAATGTGGTCGCCCCCCATCTGAGGACTCTCTCTTTGGGTCTAACCGGACCGGAGTGAAGAGCCGCGGGTCGAGGGTTTGACTCTGCGCTTTGCTCCGGGGCACTCTGTACAGGCAGACGTCGTAGCGGGCCATGCCAGTCTCTGGAGCGGGCTGAAGTTCATCTCGGGAACGTGTAGCTCCAAGTCGATGGTGACCTTTATGGATACATTACATAATGTGTTGTTTATTCTTTGTGTTTTCGTGGAATTATTCTCATGCAAACAACATACAATGGACAGTGTAACATTCTTATCATTTGGATTTCAAATTACATAATCAAATCCACTTCATTTCTATAGCACATTTCATAAACAATCAGTTTCCAAAGTGCGGCACAAATACTGTACACATACTAATAACAACAATAATAAAAAAAAGATAAAATAAACGCTCAGATTTAATCACACTAGTCTAAAAACCAATAAAATCTAATAAGAGCAAAAAAGAGAATAGCAATAAATAAACAATAAAAGCAATAAAAATAAATACATAAATAAAAACAATAAAAAATAAAATCAATTAATAAAAACAAAAAAAAATAAAATCAATTAATAAAATCAATAAAAAATAAAATAAAGAAAGAAAAGCGATAATAAATAAATAAATGCAATAAAATAAAAAAAATAAAACCGATAAAAATAAATAAAAAGCAATACAATAAAAAAATCATAAATAAAAGACACAGACACATAATCTAACCTATCTTTGTTTATGAGGTAGACATGTTTAAACCAAACTTTTACAGAAACATGATGGCCAATGGTTGTTCATCATATTATAAATTGGAATTTGGGTTCTTGAGACGATTATCCAATCAGAAAGCAGAATGAGCCTCATGTGAGTCTTTCATTTGAGTTGCCAGTTTCAAGGCTGAAATCCAGTTAGTTTAAACCTAAAATACCTCTCTCTGATCTGAATGGTCACGACCTGCAGCCCGTCATGAATCGGTGATAGGGCAGCGTCTGCAGCTCAGGGAGGGAACACTCCACCAGAAAAGTTACACAATGCACAGTTAATCTTTAATGTAATATCTTCTGGAGCGCTCAACATAAAAATGTTGAGAACGAAAGAAGAGTAAAAGTGTCAAAAAGTAAACTCGGATATACTCCATCTGAAACAATGACATAAAGTTTGTAGATGGTAGAACCTCCACAAATCAAGTTACGTTTTAATAAATCATTACAGCATAATTTAACTGCAATTTCTACTTCTAACAGTTCAGGCCCTGTAGTAGGTTAAAAACTGGTGGTTGATTTTACATGACTTTGTCGCCTTCCAGTGGACAATTGTATGAAGTGCGTTTGGCCCAGATGTGCTGTGGCCTCTGTGACATTGGAGCATCTTACGTTCTCCAAAAACTGAAGACATCACAAGGTGGAACAAAGTGATCCGTGTGTCATTCGTTCATTTCCAAAATAAAACAAAAATAAGAAAACAAAAAAATCTTTTTTCGATTATTTGTCTTCAAAACCAGGTTTAGACCTGGTTTAGACCTGGTTCAGTCCCCGGATTAGACTCTGGTACAGTCCTGGTTTAGACCTGGTTCAGTCCTGGTTTAGTTCTGGTTTAGACCTGGTTCTGTCCTGGTTCAGTCCTGGTTCAGTCTTGGTTTAGACCTGGTTCTGTCCTGGTTTAGACCTGGTTCAGTCCTGGTTTAGACCTGGTTTAGACCTGCTTTAGACCTGGTTCAGTCCTGCTTTAGACCTGGTTCAGTCCCGCTTTTAGACCTGGTTTAGACCTGATTCAATCATGGTTTAGACCTGGTTCTGTCCTGGTTCTGTCCTGGTTTAGACCTGGTTTAGACCTGGTTCAGTCCTGCTTTAGACCTGGTTCAGTCCTGCTTTAGACCTGGTTTAGACCTGCTTTAGACCTGGTTCAGTCCTGCTTTAGACCTGGTTTAGTCCTGGTTTAGACCTGATTCAGTCCTGGTTTAGACCTGGTTCTGTCCTGGTTCAGTCCTGGTTTAGACCTGGTTCAGTCCTGCTTTAGACCTGGTTCAGTCCTGCTTTAGACCTGGTTCAGTCCTGGTTTAGACCTGGTTTAGACCTGCTTTAGACCTGGTTCAGTCCTGCTTTAGACCTGGTTCAGTCCCGCTTTAGACCTGGTTTAGACCTGATTCAATCATGGCTTAGACCTGGTTCTGTCCTGGTTTAGACCTGGTTTAGACCTGATTCAATCCTGGTTTAGACCTGGTTCAGTCCTGGTTCTGTCCTGGTTTAGACCTGCTTTAGACCTGGTTTAGACCTGCTTTAGACCTGGTTCAGTCCTGCTTTAGACCTTCTTATCTCCTGGTTTAGACCTGCTTCAGTCCTGGTTTAGACCTGGTTCTGTCCTGGTTCAGTCCTGGTTTAGACCTGGTTCAGTCCTGCTTTAGACCTGGTTCAGTCCTGGTTTAGACCTGGTTTAGACCTTGTTTAGACCTGGTTCAGTCCTGGTTTTAGACCTGGTTTAGACCTGCTTTAGGCCTGGTTCAGTCCTGCTTTAGACCGGTTCAGTCCTGGTTTAGACCTGGTTTAGACCTGGTTCAGTCCTGGTTTAGACCTGGTTCTGTCCTGGTTCAGTCCGGGTTTAGACCTGGTTCAGTCCTGGTTTAGACCTGGTTTAGACCTGGTTTAGACCTGGTTCAATATCGTCTCACCCCTACTTTGTTGTTCGCTTAGCTTTGTTTTGCTGCAGCAATTTAATTTGTTTCGCTGCAGTAATTTTCTCATTTTGATTTGTTAAGAGTTGCACTTTTATTCTGATTCATCAGCTGGTTTCACTTCGTGGAAACCATCTGGTTTTGTTTGCTCAACGGTAGGCGCATTTTTAAAAAAAAAATAACTTCCAGGGTTCTTGCAAACCGCTGAGTGTATTCTGATTCCTGACTAGTTGCTGGAGAGAAATTAAACTGAGCAGAGGCTCTAGGTGGCACCAGCCTGGCTACTGCACTTTATCCATTAACCTTACCCCGAATTCACACCAAGAGCTGCAGCAATTTTTTTTCAATTCAATTCACACCAGAGCGTCAGGGACGCTCCTGCAACATTTTCAGGCATCACATTTGGTCCTTTTTTTTTAACATGGGTATGTACAAACTTGTGTTGTTATTTATTTATTTATTTTTATTTTTTTTATGTTAAGGTGTATTAAGTGTATTGTGAATTAAGTGTAGAACTGCGACACATTTATGGCTATGGGAATATAAGAAAAGCACTTACATACAACATAGAGTGTGAAGACTTTTTTGTATTAAATTTGTACAAACATCTCCAAGTAAAAGGCGCACCTTGGGCTTTCTTCTCCTGGTTGAAGATGTGCTACGTGCACAGAGACGGCAATGGGTGCACCCCATCAATCAGCAACGGAGAGAACTTCTATCACCTCGTGGCCGAACTGAGACTGGACAGCCAACGGCACCACCAGTACTTTAGAATGAGTGTGGAAATGTACTGTGGGGATTTTAACTGACCCAGGGCAGTGTGCCATGGCAAGATAGAATGGTCTAATGTCCTTATGCTTCACTGATTTTATTACATACATATTGTCAATAAAGTTTGCTACATTTCTACTTCATCTTTGTATTTGTGGTTTAATTCTTTAAATCTATTAACACAAACGTAAAACACATGTTTTCCTTAATAAGGTAAATTCACCTATAATTAATGGTTCACATAACATACGTTATGAGTGTGATGAAAACCTAATGTACGTATAGGTAATAAGGCCTATATACGTTTTTATCTTACTAGTACGCAATAGTGACAACACGTTTCTTTATTGTATTACTTAAAGATTACATATTAGAGCAGTTTTGGCTACAACACCACGTAAACAGTACAAACGTTTGCAAGATGAACGACACTTTACGTACATTAATTACTTGCCGTCATAACCCAAAGTTTCAGCAGTTGCACGCCACACTTTCTCCTTTTCTTAATTGGTCCTTGTAAAATTGATGTCTGACATCGTAAATTACGTTATATTTCTCCACTTCGAGAATTAACGTTTCCTCGTCATTAACCTTTCCTTGGAGGCAATGTGCGTCAGTCTTGACTTTAGCTGACTTATTTTGAAAGGGCATCGGAAGTTTATTTTGACACCGCGTGCTTATTTTCTGTCTTTCCCCTGCTAAAAACCTTGAGACGCATAGTTGACGCTGCAAAATTAGAACTCTAACCTATCTCGAGCAGCGCATCAGCGTCATGACGCTTGGTGGACGCGCGCCTGACACCGCCGGTGTGGATGGTCAGACCCGTTTGCATGGAGTTCTAACCCTGCGCATCTGCTGCTCGTGTGCTGGTGCGCTTACGCGCTGTTGCGCTTTGGTGTGAATTGGGGGTTAAAGGTCTTGTATTACACAAAATTGACTTTTGTGTGTTTTTAGTTATTTTGGAATGTTGTCAGCTCTTCGAAAACATGCCTGGAATTGTGTTTTGTTTCATTCACACCTGGGTAACCCTTTGTTTTACCTTTTGTTTCATAGATATTGGAAATTCCAGGACTGAAATTATCCAAATGATTCTAGTGAAGGTTGAGTTTAGAAAAACAGTGGACCACTACCTCTATTACCTTGTCACATCACAAGTTGGAACAAGATTTTCCTGTTTTATTTAAGAACTCTGCTTAAATTTTTTGGTGTGTTAAACGTGTGTGAATGAAACAAAACACAACTCCAGGTATGTTTTTGATCAGGAACCAACATTAGAACTCCTTTTGAGCATCTTGGACTTTTTTTTTTTTTTTTTCTGATTGTGTTAATGTCACCAAGCAACTGCTTTTTTCTATAAAAAAGCTCTATTGATGTTCAAATAAAATTAAAATAAAATAAATAAATAAATAAAACAACATTAGGGGGCAGTAGTAGAGATCTTTATCCATTACCCGTGTGTTTGTAGCAGTGTGTGAGTGATTTCATTTAGAAAAATACATGAACATTTTACATCAGGTAACATGATCTCAGCATCAAATAGTAGAAGTTTGGTAGAAGCCCCCTTTTCAGGAAAACAAACTACCAAATGCTTTCCTCCTTTTGAACAGCAGGTGGCAGCATTGACCTTTAAACCACAATCATGCAGTAGTTACTTAATATTGAATCATAATCATAATACATAACACTTCTATAGCACTTTTCATGACACTCAAAGATGCTTCACATACACTGAACAAAAATATAAACCAACACTTTTGTTTTTGCTCCCATTTTTCGTGAGCTGAACTCAAAAATCTAAAACTTTTTCTACATACACAAAGGCCATTTCCCTCCAATATTGTTCACAAATCTGTCTAAATCTGTGTTAGTGCATTTCTCTTTTTGTCCAGATAATCCATCCCACCTCACAGGTTTGGCATATCAAGATGCACATTAGAGCAGGATTACTGCACAGATGTGCCTTAGACTGGCCACAAGAAAAGGACACTCTGAAATGTGTGTGAACAGTATTGGAGGGAAATGGCCTTTTGTGTCTGTAGAAAAAGTTTTAGATCTATTAGTCCAGCTCACGAAAAATGGGAGCAAAAACAAGTGTTGATGTTGGAACTTCCACAGCAACAGGTGAGCTACTGAGCTACTGGTTATTATTTATTAATAATATCATGTTTTAATGTTGTATTTGGCTGTAGTGAAGGTAGTTCTAGTGCCAGAGGGCCATGTGATCACTTCAAAGCTTTGAAGTCTTTGAAGCTTTGTCTTCATGAAAGATCTGAACTCTCTTCTCAAATGTTCTGCTGCTGAAAGCGAGAACAACCCACATTCTCTGCTTCTGTGAGCTTTGACACATTAAAGCTTTGTAGTGTCTTTAAGTTCTGTTGCTGCAATCTGATTGGTGGAATTCCGATTCTAGAATGTGATGATGTCATACTCATACTCCTACTGCAAGAGCCAGATTTCCCTATTAATGCATTAACATCCTGGCAGGAGCATCCATCACACTGTGGGCTATAGGTCCCATTTGTAAAACTATGTCACTTTGAAAATAGAGCAAATTTAATGTTTTTTGTCAAACCATTTTGCTTTCTGGGTCCAATTATGCTTCAGTATTGTGCATTGATTTGGACTTTTTTATGCCAGATGCCCTTCTTAAAGCATTTATTGAGGTTTGGGGCTAGCTTAAAAGTCACTATGGTTTGTTCATTTGAATTCAGTGTTTGTTTAAGTACAGCATTACATAGACTGTCATCTAAGAGGGCTTGATGGAAGAAATTTATTTGGAGATTTTTTGTGAAACTATTACTACATTGTAAATATAATGTCTCAAAAACTCACCAGTTAACATATTTTAGCAAAAGAAAATCCAAAACATATTACAAATCTATACTGACAAAACTATTGACCGCCAGGAATGGAGGACAACTCAGAATAGACTGGTGACTACTCGAGAGACAGTTGACAGCTTGGAAAGACAGCACTCGGGCCGGGGAAGGTCCTTTGAGAGGAGGAACCCTCATCAAAGCTATGGATCGACTCATGGAATGTGGATGGTGTGTGGAGAACATCAATGTGCCAGAAGCATCTGATGAGACCCAGGAGGAGTCACGCCAGGATGGACCTCACAGAGCCCAGAACCTCCATGTGACATTTGCTGTTCCCCCAAATTAACCCCGGCGAAAATGAGAATCAAGTGGCCACAGACCTGTAGCACAGTAGTCTGGAAGCAGGTTTAACATCAAAGGAGCACTCATACCATCAGTTACAGAGCAGCCAGTGAAGAGCCTGAAGGCTTTGACTGCAGCCTTAACGATGCCATTTTTGTTCAAGCGACTTGCTAGGACCTGGACAACTGGACAATCTAGCCTCCCGGGCAAGTTTAAAGCATGGATTTATCAGCATGGGGTATTGCCAAGAATAGAAGGAAGGGTAGTTGTCTCAGGAGATGGTTGAGGGTACCCATAGGCCTCATGTACAGAGATTCCAATGACCCAAAGGTGGCCCAAACAGGAGTTGTGGTGAAGACCAGTAGGAAGGAGTGCCCAAGCGGCATTTCTTGATGCAGAGGCTCGACTGTGGTACAAAGAACTTGTGGGAAGTGGTTGCCCATGGGGCTGGCTTGGGAATGTTTCCCACTCCACCTTGGAGGAGCACTTGGAAGAGATCCATGAAAGAAAGAGGTCCAAGTATGAACAGCTGACCATTGACTGCCGACCTCAAGGCTGGAAGGCAAAATATATACCCATCAAGGTTGGCTGCAGAGGATTCAAGGGACACTCACTCCACAGAGGCCTCAGTGCATTGGGCATTTTTACTATTAATTAATTAATCACTGCATTTATATAGCGCCTTTTAAGACACCCAAAGCGCTTTACAGTTCAATATTCATTCACTCCATACTCAGTGGTGGTAAGCTTTTATTGTAGCCACAGCTGCCCTGGAGACAGACTGACGGAACGAGGCTGCCAATCTGCGCCATCGGCCCCTCCAACCACCACCAACACTCACGCACACACCACTGTCATACTAGGCAATGTAGGTGAAGTGTCTTGCCTAAGGACACAATTGCCACTGGCGCCTCACTGTGGCACATGGAATTCCCAGTGGTCTCCAATCCAAGTACTAACTAGGCCCGGCCCTGCATTGCAGGAACAGTAAGGAGCAGAGCCATCAAATATACCACCAAAACCATGGGGACAAGCAAGTGCTACCTGAACACAAGTCATGGCCTGATCAGCCGTGGCTGGGGTGGAGAGTGGATGATGTTGAAAGCCCTGTAACACCCGATGACCCTAGGTTACATCACTTTTGATGTGTTCATGTGCATCTCAAGAAGATGTATTTAAGAATTAACAAATAATTTAAATAAATAGTAAATAAAGGAGTTTGACTAGTAGTTCACTTACTTGTCAACTTCTAACATAATTGTTAGCTGCCGCCCTGAAAGAGGTGTTTGTAACGAACTGAATACAGCTAGTCATATAAAAGGTGTTAGTTAATAGATCAAACATATTTGCAATGAAGACTATGCGATGACACCATTATCACAACTGACTCAGCAATGTCACAGTAACAATATTGTCAATACAGTATTTATTTAAAGTATTCTAATATTCATTTTTAACTGCTTTGAATCCATGCTGTCACACTTGCCCTTTTGTTCCCATTCAATATCCGCTCTAAATGAGGAACACCATAATAAAATTAGCTTGTGCAATTATCCTGGAGAGAATGCTCCATCAATTTGCAAGTCTATTAAGTATTCCATGCGCACTCACTTAAAATTTTGACAGGCGAAAACTTGTCCTAGAAGTGATTACTTTTTTGTGAATATTGATGAACTGACAGTTTGTATTGTCAACTCAATTGTGACTAGCATCTGTTACATATCCAGTGTCTGGTCTCTGTGTATGTGCTCATGGTAAACAAACAACAGCAATGGCTCGAGAGCTGGCTGTCCATATAGCTGCATAAACCAGATACAAATAAGCATGATTGATGGTTATGTAATGATATAAGTTGACTAGTTAACTGTACAAGACACATTTGGCAGTTTTGCACTATGACAAAACAAATGTGATGTAATAACGAGGACACATTTTAGTACAAGTATATTGTCACTGTCAAGTTTCAACCATTACTTGTAGCACCAACGGCAGAACTTAAAATTGTTCAAATGTTCAATGAAATCGTCCTAATGTGAATCTTATTGCAAGAACAAATAATATGGCTGCTTTCACAATGACAGGTCTGCTACACCTTCTGCTATACTTGACTATTATTAATTATACTTTAGTAATTACGTTCACATATGCAAGCACACCATCAAAATTAGGACCAAATTGGGACCAAACTGAAACCAAATTGGGAACTAAACCTAAACTAGACCAGAACAGGACCAAACCTACATCGACTAAGCACAAACACAAAACCACACCAGTACATGGTTTTCCACAAATACACACTTAAAATCCAAAAATGAACCAAATGTTATGAAAGAATTTGAAATGTGTTAAAAGTAATGTAAGTAACGTCACTACTGTTGCCATTACTGCATAGACTACTACTTACAATATAAAATAATAATATTATATTAACAATATTAAAGATTATCAGTACTATGATAAAGTATTTCAGTGCTATTAATGACTCCTACAACTATTACAACCCCAACTTATACAATTACTATACTCAGAATATAATTATTTGGCAACCAGAATCTCTTACCATTTAACTGCAACTGCAAGATGCCAAATACAGTCTTTGTGTAGTTTAAAAATTCCCAGCAGCCATCTTGCACAATACACCATAAAATCCTACGTTCATTGCCACCAGTCTGTTATCCTAGCCAAAGTGCAGATGATGTGAAGCGAAACACATCCTTACTTAGCCCTCCACTCAAACATATAGTAAAGCACCACTCCTAATCTTACAGCGTCCTCCCATGGGCCCCATTGGAGGACAGCCAAGTAAAGCATCTTAAATAACCACTGACCTTAAATTCATCGTAACTAATTGACAATAAAGCCAAAAAACACCCTAAAACTACACAGGAGATAATTGCAAGTGAGTCTTACAACAGCTGGGCAATGACTATTTAAATGTAATATTCTGTTACTATCCAAAGAATAACTAGACAGTAGTTTGCAATATGCAATGCCCTTGTTTGTGTGAAAATGTTGTTGTAAAGAGTCCATATTATTTTTACTATTTTTTTATCTACTACTAGTATGTTATAATGCTCACGAATAACATACCTGGAGTTTTGTTTCATTCACACGTTTAACACACAACCAACATATTTAGGCAGAGTTCTTCTCTCAAACTGATTGAAAACTACCACTTGATGGCATCATAAGGTGGAACAGAGCATTTTGAGCTTTGGAGATGTAGACAGAAGTAAATTTTATGTAATATAGGACCTTTACAAAGGAGTAGACAAATACTACACTTTATCAGATTCAACACTATTTGCAGTTATTTTTTTCATATCGTGACTCAATCATGCATGATATTCAAATTTAGCCACTGAAGTAGACAATGTATTTTAAGATATTTTCCCAACTATACTACAAACTGTAGCAAACTGCAAAACCCTCCCAACCCTGTCTGACTAGTATTATGTTTTATCCTGACCTCCGCCTGTGAACATTAACACTAAACTGAGCAAACAACATGAAGTGTACTTAAGTCCCCTGATGCTCTGCTACTTTGATATCTAGGGCACAAATCAGATGTCAGTGACAGACTTAGATACAAAAGATTAAACGCTAGAGTAAGGCAAATCCCAAATATTTTGTCAAGCTGATTCTGGTCTTTCTCTTTGCAAGCCAGCTATATAACCAGAAATCATTTTCTGTGTTTCGATTTGATTAGAGAGACAATGTAGACTCTACTTGACTTGGATAACAGCGGCGGAATGAGGTTTTATATCAAGTGGCGTCATGAGATCAAGGTCATGGCAGGGGGCGCTGTAGAGGGAGCGCTATTGTGATGTGTACATGTCCAATCATGCAAGGGAGACCAACAGGTCGACTGACTCAATATGGCATGGTGCATGTTTCACCCCACACTGCAACCAAGGACCAGCCCTCATCAGGAAGATGGGGCAGTTTAATTAAACACCACAGATCGACTTTTCTGCCATGATGACAGATAAAGGAGACCGAAATGGAAAATTAAGGAAAAACTGCAAGCCCAGTGTAAAAAGTTAAAAGTAACTCTGTAGGAGAAGGCATTTCCATCTGTTCAGTTTGAATATTCTAAACAATTAAGACAATAAACCAAAACTGTAAATATAATAATAGGAAGAAAATTAATTAAAAAATATCTGGGTCCTATGTAAAAGGATATAATACCCAACCCCTCAAAAGTAGGGATACACCAATATGAGAATTGGATATACATCGGTTCCAATTCAACGTTAGTGGTTCAGCTGATATCTTAAATGAGCCTATAAGCTTACTCACTACTTACACCTTACCAAGCAAATGTTGATACAGAACAGCATAATGTTTGCTTTGTTTATAAAAAAGTTGATCATGAGTTACTTGATGGATAAGAATAGCAGTTACATAAAACATAGATCAATTTTATTGTAAATATTTTTTGTTTTAAGAAAAGAACCGCTATATTAAATCTTTTGAAAATAAATCTGAAAAAGCAGATGTGGTGTCTGTCTACTAAAATACTATCCTAGTTCAGGGGTAAATGTTCTGTGAATTACATAATTGCAAATACTTTATTAATGAACAATTACACTAAAACTGCTCTTCAGTATAGGAATTTACAATCTACTATTCATCAAATTAATATATAATTCTTGGAAACAAAATCAGAGGGTTTGCATATATATGACCTAATCAAAATGGCTCAAAACTGCCAAATTGAAAACTTTACAACTGCTTTTCCTAAAATCTACCACTCATCACCATCTCACCACCACTGAACGATAACCTTATGAAAAAGCCTCACATCATAATAATAGAATGAATAATGTATAAAGCCATGTGGAGGGTAGTGGAGGTCCTCCATAATGAGTGATTTTGCGAGGTCGCACTTTAGTAACCTAAGCAGGCCTTCTCAAGTCTGTATTTGTGTGAGAGAGATAGTGCTGATTCAGTAGGGAGAGCTGAAGGTGACCCTCTCTTCCCTTGCTGCCGGTCTCACCACCTAATATTGATCCCACTTGTCCAACTCAGATCGCACTCAAGGATACATGGATTCATTGCCTTCTTGACATTTCAAATATGGCACTGTGTAAATGGTAACTCCTTGCCGTCTCATTGATTAGTTATTGATCACTGCCTCAATCAGAGTCCTAAACTTCTAACGGATAATCTAGACTGGAGGGGCCCAGACTGTGTGGGTATGTATGTATGCATGGGGAGCAATGTCAATGTTTGTTATTGTTGCTGAAATTTCATATGAACTGTGGGGCAGGACTAAGAATAGATGGGCGTACAAGAGCAGAATCCAAATGTACAGGCTAGGAGCAAAGGTTCGGACCACAGATGGAAGACTGGGGATGCGTAGCCCTGCCTTGCCAAGGGTAAACTGCCTCACTCTGTCCACACATAGAGAGAGATAGCACACACACACACTTTGTTTTCACCACACCTTAAAACAGCTGCATGAATATGGATAACGCTGAAGGACACAGGAGGTACATAATTAGACAATCAAGTGTTCCCGGGTGACATGCAACTCTACAGAGGTGAACCATGGCATCCTCCTCTCTCATTAGCAGCAAAAGTGTATTCATGTTTGAGTGCTGACATGTATTTTCACTGTTCTTTCAAAGTTGATCAAGAGGCACAAGTATTAAAATAACAGAAGCATCTTAGTGGATAGACTGGTGTTGCACTAGTGTGTCTATTTTTACCACAAAAAACTATTAAAAAATAAAAGCACAACCTTGACTATAACAAAGCAAATATTCTAAATCCATCATTCCTGAATAATGGTACTAAAAATGAGACACACCCTAAACTAACGCAACAGAAACAGTGACAAAAGCATCATAACGCGCATCAGTGCACACACACCTCAAACTACATCCTGTGGCTCTGTCTATTTTTTACACTACAATGGTGCAGGTGCAAAGAGCGTGAGGCACTGTTTGTGATTGAATTTAAGGACATTACAATAGTAATGTCAGCAATAACTAGATATGCAATTAACGACACCTAACGACACCTCAGTAAATATAGGCTATAAAACAACGAGAAGCTATAGTGAGATGTATGAAATGATTTCTTAGCATAATCCGATGCCACAACAAACTTTCTTACACTCCTGTTTGCTTTCACCACATGAAAACAGTTCACCTGTTCAAAGCTTATCCCGTGATCTGCCCCCATCATCACAAACCCCCATAGCCCCGTCTCTCTCACACTTGGCAAACACACAACACTCTCATATTTCTCTTATTTAGGAAAAGTACTGACCTGCCCTGGCGCTGGCAGACACACATTCTCTTCAGGCAGTTCAGCCTTTCAAAGAGGATCCGTTTGAACGCGTCTATATACATTGACCCGGCTGAGGTTAGAGGGAAAATATATATATATATATATAATGGTTTTATTCAACCAGTCCGGGAATGCACATTGAATGCACCCCAATGACTGGCTGGATCCACTGTGTCCGATCAAAGTGAGGCGATGTGCGCAGCAGACAGCGTGTTTGGACACTAGTGATGCTCTGAGCCGCGGTGATGTAGAGACAGAGAGAGGAGAGAGAGGCACACACGAGTCTGTATCGGGCAAATCTGACAGCGAGGGGAAGCTTATAAATTTAGCACCTACTGCGATGGGCGTGAAGCACAATTTACAAATAAAATATTGAACACATGGTCGATCTCTGAACTTCTTGGGGTTAATGTCCCAAACACTTGACCCAGTACTTACCGGCTTCATGTTCCCTTTGTCCTGGTCAAATACGCGTGTTCTCTGCTCTTCGCTGAGGATAACCTTCTGGTGCAGACTTCAGGTCAATGTATCTTTTCAATTTTTTCCCGTAACGGAGTGGGTTACAGGGCTAGTCTGATCGCATGGTCCGAGTAGAGGTGTCTTTGAACTGCAGTCCGGACGGAGCTGAGTGCAAGATATGAATGGAACAGTAGGTTGGACAGGACGCAGTGCAGGTTAAAATGTAGACAACCTTCGAGTTTGATCTACAACTACGCCTGGAAACAAAGATTTGCATTAAACTTAGAGAGTGCAGAGAGAGGGAGTGAGAAGAACCACCCCTTATTATGAGATCCTGTGCGGAGTACCTGCATCAGCAGCATCTGTTGTCGCGGACAGATAGTACCCAAGGTGTGACAACCGCGTTTAACACGTGTTACAGATGAGAAGATTGGCGAGAAAACAATAGGCACTTTAAACGAACAGCAATGTAAAAATGCGATTACTTATGCACAACTTACAAGATATGCAGTTGTTGTAAACTATTTTTTCTAAAGACTTTGTTGCAGACAGCACCACCTGGATGAAATGGGCGAAAAAGTCAATCACAGATATTTAGCCTACTTTTTTTTTTAAGTCAGTTAACATAACGTGTACAATAAAGACGTACAAACGGGACTTTGCTTTTAGCGCGCCCTGTCGCTTTAATTTAGATGCATTGTGGGTAATGTTGTTTAAAGATCTAATAAACCACTAAATCACTCAAAATAAAACTACTACTACCATAATCCTTTGCGCTTTCATCGGCCAGTTCCAAACAACAATGGCGTCGTACAACGACATGGGTGTCGCGGGGACCGGTGGTTCCGAAGATCAAGACGAAAAGAAACCGCACACCGTGTCGTTTGGCTTTTCTAAAACAGTCAGCAAGTTTAAGCCATCCACTGCGGATTCTGCTACAAAGAAGGAGGAGAGGGATTATCTAACGGGAATAGATCAGAATGAATTGCAAAGGTAGCATTTGTGATGCTAATGCTAACCAGTTATCATTTGTAACGGTGCGGACCTTAGCATGCTTGAGATAGATTTTTTTCCTAATATGTCCATATAAACTGTTAATAATAATTAATTTGTTGCTTCGCTAACTCTGTAGCTTTTTTTCTGTTGACAGTACGAAGCCACAGGAAAAACTCAAAGAATTTATCATTCCCTTGATCCAGAAGAACCACTGGCACAGACCGACGAGTACGGGACAAAATGAGGCAAAGGTCAAGAAAAGGGAAGAGGCGACCCAGGAGAACGACTCCGTGGTGTCTCAGGCTGTGAAAGAACTAATAGAAGGTGGGCATTCCCTAGAGGATATCCTAGACATTGGTCCGAGCCTTAATATAGGAGTGTGAGAGTAAAGAATGTACTGTGTTGAAAAACCTCTAGATAAGTGTCCATGTATGACTTAATGCATTAATTATTATTGCTTATACTAATGCCTCATAGATTCCCGGAGGCAGCTGGACCAGTGGCAAAATGGTACTGACTCTGAGAAGCATGTTAACCTGAGCATCCCCTTACTGATGCAAAACAAAGTACCTGATGGATTTGAGGATGGAGATCATATCAATGTAGACTTGAGGCCTGAATCTGTGAGTATGAAAGATGCTAAAAACAAGCTCTGTTATTTATGATTGTCTTTAAACTCTCTCTGAATGCAACCCAGTTATACATTGTAAATGTAACCTTGTACATATATTTGTATAACATTAGTAACAAATTTGGTACTGTGCAACAACATTTTCTCATACTAGGTGTCCCCTTCTCATATTTCATGTGCAGCCTGCTAAGTTTTACATTGTTATGACTAGGGGTGGGTATTGCCAACAACCTTGCGATACGATACGATTCGCGATACAGGGGTCTCGATACGATACGATTCGCGATACAGGGGTATCCCGATACATGGTCTTCAAGGCAATACGTATCCCGATATTTTACATTACGTAACCTATAATTTAAAAAAAAAAAGACAGATGTTTACTCAAATGTTATTTTTATTTTGGTGTAGCGCATCAGTTACAATGTAACAGAAGAAGGCTGTAAGGCAGAAACTGCCCCTGTTAACACCCGCACTCGGCACAAGTGTCCAAATATGTACCAGATGTTCCAAACTGTAATAAGATGTAATGTATAATAGTGTGATTCTCTTTTTGTGGCAACATTTTGGGTTTGTAAAGTTGGAGGTAAAAAATGGTAATGGAATATATTTTTCATGTTGTTTTTTAATACTGACATGTTTAACTATAAGAAATGCATAATGGTCAAGCTCAAGGATGAATATAGTAATAATTACAGGTAGTTTTATTAAATGTTGTTGCTGAAAGTGTTCCACCCTGTTAGGGACATTTACATTTAAATTGCACATAGTTAAACATGTTAGTATTGTTGAATAACAACATTTTCCTAGAGAGAATTTGTCCATTTTGATGCCATAATATGCTTTAGTTTGAAACTGTTAAAGGTTATTTAATAATAAAGAGGTATATAGTTGTATCCTATATGAAATGACATTTTAACCATCCTTTTTTACTGACAGCACTGAACAAATAATCATCTCTACAAATATACCCATATATGTCCATTTAATGTTCCTGACCTTCCAACGTAGCACAAACATTTTAACAAGATTTAATGACTATGTCAAAATATTTTTAAAAACATTTAACTTAACAGGGTGGAACGGAACATAACAGGGTGGAACAGAACATGACAGGGTGGAAGTCAGTGTTTCAGTATTTAAAATCTGAGCAGTATTCCAGTGTGAAACTCTCTTCTTCTTCTTCTTCTTCTTCTTCTTCTTCTTCTTCTTCTTCTTTCTTCTTCTTCTTCTTCTTCTTCTTCTTCTTCTTCTTCCATCCATCCATCTTCTCCCGCTTAATCCGGCTGGTCGCGGGGCAGCGTGCTGCCCAATACTCATAGCACCTGACCCCCCCATGAACCCCACATGTGCGCCTGTTTTATTTACCACGTTCGCACGACGAAATATTTACTCGCAAATGCGAGTGAAATGTGCGCACTGTAGAGCCCTGCTTAAAGAGGGGGGAATTTTACTTCTGTGGGGTAATAACTACTACCACAGTTCACTCAGGCACAGTTCACATTTAGTGTAGTTCAAAGTCGGGGCTGCGAGTCCATCTTATTCCTCCGAGGGGTTCTAATACAGGACTAATACAGGGCTAAACCAGGTCTAAACCAGATTTAAACCAGGTATAAACCAGGACTAATATAGGGCTAAACCAGATCTGAACTAGGTCTATACCAAAACTAAATCAGGTCTAAACTAGGTCTAAACCCGATCTGAACCAGGTCTAAAACAGGACCACTAGAGGACAAAACCATTGTTTAAGTCTTAACCAGGACTAAATCAGGTCTAATATACTGTACAGGACTAAACCTGGAGAAATACAGTGACAAAATCAGGTCTAAGCCAGGACTAAACCAGGACTAATCCAGGTCTAAACCAGGACTAATATAGGGCTAAACCATGTCTAATTACTAAAAGTCTGACCCAGATCTAAACCAAAAGTAAACCAGGACTAAACTAGGTCTAAACCAGGTCTACACCAGTTTTAAATAAGGTCTAAATCAAGACTAATTGAGGTCTAATACACATGTGACCTCAAAGTCGTGAATCATGCGTCTGGACCTCAGTGAATGAGGTTCTATAGAGTTCACTAAAGAGTGCAGGTCAGTGTAGTGTTTGGGGTTTAGGGCCTAGGATGGACATTCAGACACTTCCAATGTAATTATTGACATTCAGCATTGTGTAACTATGGCAACGCACTCATGTCCATATAAGGAAAGATTCACCTGGCGTCACCTGGCAACACGTTCCGTCAGACATTCTATTTCTTTGTGACATCATCAAGAGTCTCTTATAAAGGGTTCTATAAGTATATAAGGGTGACACAGGTCCTGAGAAACTCACTTCAACTCAGACCTTCGACTGATACACAACTACGCAACTCGCAGAAACAAAGATTACACGTCTGAAGACGACAAACTCCTCTACAGCCAGGAGTTCAACCTGATAGAGGAGATGGAGGAAGCACCAACCAACACACAGCGTTTCAGGGTACGTAGTCCACACACACCTTTAATGATGCATGTCCATGTGTACTCAGATGTATTTGAATAATAATAATAACAACAGCGGGGCAAAATACGCCCGTACTTTGAATTATTGTATATAGAATTAAGTTAGAATTTGTCAAACCTAGTTAAAGATGAATTGTTGGTGCAGTTTGGAAGTTTGACATTCCTAGGTGAGACGGTTGTGGAGTTAGAGCGCGGACAAGAAATTGTCCACAGACAGACGGACAGACGGACAGACGGACAGACAGACGGACGGATAATCAATAGGGAAATCTGGCTCTTGCAGTAGGAGTATGAGTATGACATCATCACATTCTAGAATCGGAATTCCACCAATCAGATTGCAGCAACAGAACTTAAAGACACTACAAAGCTTTAATGTGTCAAAGCTCAAAGAAGCAGAGAATGTGGGTTGTTCTCGCTTTCAGCAGCAGAACATTTGAGAAGAGAGTTCAGATCTACGGCACGTAACATAAAAGGACAGAGATGGAAGATAAAAAGACAGAGATGGAAACGATCACAGTTAGCAAGAGCGACGGGCAGGTTTTCGCAAAGGGTTGAGCTTTGAAGTGTCCACAGACGGACGGACGGACGGACGGACAGACGGATGGACAGCGCCATACCATAATACGTCCCGTCTTAGAACGGGCGTATAATAATATAGCGTAAGAAACCGATGAAGAACAATACCCCTCGCCAGTTAACGAAGTTAATAACAACAATACAAATAATATAGCAATATAATAATATTATTATACGCCCGTTGTAATACGGGACGTATTATGGTATGGCGCTGTCCGTCCGTCCGTCCGTCTGTCCGTCCGTCCGTCTGTCCGTCTGTGGACAACCGTCTCACCTAGGAATGTCAAACTTCATGGCTGGACACCCCATGGGTCAAGGATGTTCCCTATTGATTTCAAGGTCACAGGGTCAAAGGTCAAGGTCACCTTATATATATATCGGCGCATGCCCCACATGTTTTGCCTCTTCATGAAGACAAAGCTTCAAAGACTTCAAAGCTTTGAAGTTTAAAGTTCAAAGGTGACACACAGTTCCAGCTGCAGCAGTTGCTAGGCAACGGGAGAGAGAGTATACAAGACAACTACACATTACCTTGTCCGCGCTCTAGCTCGACAACCGTCTCACCTAGGAATGTCAAACTTCATGGCTGGACACCCCATGGGTCAAGGATGTTCCCTATTGATTTCAAGGTCACAGGGTCAAAGGTCAAGGTCACGGCCCGACCCTTTGCGAAAACCTTGTCAGTATTGGAATCTTCCAAACTGCACCAACAATTCATCTTTAACTAGGTTTGACAAATTCTAACTTAATTCTATATACAATAATTCAAAGTACGGGCGTATTTTGCCCCGCTGGAGGAGCTCTTGTTATAATAATAATAATAATAATAATAATAATAATAATAATAATAATAATAATAATAATTTCCACCCTGGAAGGATCCCATTCCCTCCTGTTAGGCTCATAGGTCTAACAGGGGGGAACCCGACAGGGTGGAATTTTTTTCGCTAATCTCATGCTAGCTCTTTACCAAATGACCTTTTAGCTCTCTGACCTACAGTAGATTAACACTACTTTAATAACTAAATCAAATATGTTTTTTTTTTAAATAAACTGAATTAACATTCCTCATAAGTTACCCTAACAGGGTGGAACTTTAAGCGTGACCCAGAAGGGAGTGACATGTTTAAGATCAAAAATAGTAAGGAGGGAGTCTCAGTAGAAGTTTACCTCAGTTTCCACAGTTTGAAATGCCTTCCAAAATGATGTCACTTCCTGTAAATGGCTTGTCTGGAATTTTAGTTTTTTATTGCACCTCAATAACAAACATTCTAACAGGGGGGAAAATCACTACTGGGACATGTAAAGTAGGAATGAAACGATAAATAAAAAATTGAATTTTATCATATTAAATTACATGATTAAATGAAATTTAGTGTAGCCTATTTAACAGTGAAAGGGATTTTTTAATATATATAATTTTCTAACTCATTCCTCTAGATGAAGTTGATTACTTGCACTGTGGGACACAATAAAATTAAGTGCGTGTGTTACCAAAAAGGTGTATTAATTATGAAATAATATTTCAAATGCATTTGAATTGAATCTAATGTATGAAAAACAGTTGATACACCATTGATTTACCTTACTTTTAAATATTTGGCACAGTTCAGGCAAAAATCAGGCCAAGCAAAACATGCGGACATAAAATGTTGATGCAAAAAGAGAATCACCCAATAAATAAACCATCTTCTGAAATTTAGGCATGTTTTCTTAAGATAAATAACTAAAACAAGCCAAAAATTTCGCTCCATATGTCTTGTGTGCCTTCACCAGTGAGTGTGCGTAAAAGGAGGAGAGAGAGAGTCTCCATACACAGAGCGCATAGAGCTAGCCTATCACTACAGCACCTCTGCCCCACATGGGGCCCACCTCTGAAATCGTCTTTTCATAGGCTACTCAGATCTGTCAATCATTTCCTGAAAGAACCAATGACTGAAGAGGTTTTGCCGTGGAACTGTCCCTCGGTCATGCGTAATACGCCGCTAACTGGACGCACTCGTTTTGTTCCCCAAGCTGTATCGCGGCGCACCGTAGCCGGACCGAAGCCTGGATACGCTTGTTTTGTAGCTAAGAGTGTGGAGAAAACAAACATACCCCACACCGCTAACAGGAGCTAAGCGTTTAGCTAGGCTAAGGACCAAGAGCGAGAGTAGTAGAGAGATGCGTCGCTCATCCATTCAGACAAACTCGGACTTTCTGGATTATTTCTCCACATGGAATTATTTTATGAAAAAAGCAACTGGATATTCTTTTTCTGTGGACTATTACGGACTAATTGAGCACAGCTATTCCTGGATTGGACCCGTTTCGGACCGACAGAACCGGCTCAAATGTAAGAAATGCGATGAATATTTTCGGGAATCATAAATTATGGCTCTTTGGGCTCGCTGTGTGGCATAAAATGAATGATATGGTTGTTTTACTGAGGAATTAAGCTTTCAAACGATGTATAGCATGTCAATATTGGAAAAACAAGAGCTCCGCCAGCGGGCAAAATACGCCCGTACTTTGAATTATTGTATATAGAATTAAGTTAGAATTTGGCAAACCTAGTTAAAGATGAATTGTTGGTGCAGTTTGGAAGTTTGACATTCCTAGGTGAGACGGTTGTCGAGTTAGAGCGCGGACAAGAAATTGTCCACAGACAGACGGACAGACGGACAGACGGACAGACAGACGGACGGATAATCAATCGGGAAATCTGGCTTTTGCAGTAGGAGTACGAGTATGACATCATCACATTCTAGAATCGGAATTCCACCAATCAGATCGCAGCAACAGAACTTAAAGACACTACAAAGCTTTAATGTGTCAAAGCTCAAAGAAGCAGAGAATGTGGGTTGTTCTCGCTTTCAGCAGCAGAACATTTGAGAAGAGAGTTCAGATCTACGGCACGTAACATAAAAGGACAGAGATGGAAGATAACAATACAGAGATGGAAACGATCACAGTTAGCAAGAGCGACGGGCAGGTTTTCGCAAAGGGTCGAGCTTTGAAGTGTCCACAGACAGACGGACGGACGGACAGACGGACGGACGGACAGCGCCATAGCATAATACGTCCCGTCTTACACAACGGGCGTATAATAAATACGGTGAATATCTGGCTTGACTTTTTAATGTTGTGTAATCGCCCGCTGGCGGGCGGGTGGGTGTAAACATGCCTTAACAAGGCTGTATGCTGACATGCCGCTACCTTTGATGAAAGTAAACTTAAGATATGGCCTTAACAAGGCTGTAGTGCAGAAGGAATGCTGCCTTTGACAATACGAAATGCGCATTGCAAGCAAGGATCACTTATCAGACGTTTGTTGCGTGTAAAATATCGATACTGACGCCTCCGTATCGATACGTGTATCGCCAAGAGGTCCACGACGATGTATCCCCGTATCGATTTTTTGAACACACCCCTAGTTATGACAACAATAAATACCCTTGATTGAGTGTCCCATCTGTGAACCCAACAGTTTGCTTTTGCTTTTAGATTGGAAAAGAAAGCTCCAGAGGTTCTGTTAAAAATTCCTGACATTACAAAATGGTGTGAGATTGAAATTTGAGTGTGTGGAAATGCTGACTGTCAGCTACAAGGGATAACACACTTGTGTGCATACGCAACTCTATGCCTGAGCACTTTGGTCTGGTACAATACTATAAAGGTTCAGGATCAGCACTGTTCCCAAAAACCTGAAGGCAACCAATCTTACTTGTTTTTCTGACAGTTTTAAACATCTCATCACTGTCATCTCATATCAGCACTCACTGCAAATGGCAGAAGAGTCAGGAGAAACTTCACTTTACTTCAGACTGAGCTTTTCTGTGATGCAGAAGTAGAGACAGACAGGGGCCTAACCCTGAGAGCCTAAAGCCGAAAAGCTGAGTAAGACCAGAGTCACCGCTGTCTTCTGACTGTCCATTTGTGCTGTGTTTTGTAACTGGTTATGTAACAATCTCATTTAGCCTCTCAGAATGTCCTGGTTAATGTATTAGCAGCGTCACATATGACAGCTTAAGCATTAAGTAAATACTTAGTTGTACATCTTAATCTCTCACCTAATGTTAATTTGTGAATATTTTCTCTGTAGATTTTATATTTAAAATGTTAAAAGGCATTATTTTTAGTCCACAGATGCAGATTATGAGAGTGTCCCTGTTGAAGCTTATGGACTGGCAATGCTGAAGGGGATGGGCTGGAAAAAAGGCGAGGGGATTGGACGCACATTTAAACAGTAAGTAGGCTTTTTGTGATACATTTTACTAGCATTATATAAAAACCTTTTCACAATTGTAGTTTTTAATTTAGAAATGGTAAAGATATTAATATTGAGAATATACTCCTTATTTTTTTTAGTTTAGTGATTCTAAAACATTTTTCTCTTTTTCAGAGATGTAAAGCCAATTGAGCACCAGCTTCGACCAAAGGGCCTTGGCCTTGGCGCAGATCGATCAGCAATCAAAGACCTGGAGCCCAGCAAACATAAGCGACCTCCAAAACCAGGGGAAGAGCAGGACAAGGAGGAGGAGCTGGTGATGGGCCCTGGAGGCTGTGTGCAGGTGCAGTCTGGAGCACACAAAGAGCTCTATGGAAAGGTACATCCCCTCAGTTACTAAGGGGAAAGGCACCATAAAAAAATTACTGTAGCAGTGGACGATATAGACAAATATTTTGGATGGTCTTTATTATGATTGTTTATTGCATTATATTGTGTTCTCATTGTTTAAATAAAAGTTGAAAGGATTGAAAAAGTGTATGAATATCTCTTAAGGAAAGATTTTTGGTAATGATGCCAATTTCTTTTGTTTTTAATTTGCTTTTTTTCTTTATATATACTACATACTATTTTAAATTGACATAAAACACCAATTCTGAAATTATCTTGTAGACCAGATCTTTCCCACCCTGTTGCACTGTTTTTTAAATTTGATCTTTTACAAAAATGTTTGGTAAATACAATTATTTGTATCTTTAACATTATATTGTTAAAGATCATGCAAAATTTACTTTTCAGACTTTTAACCATGTTACAGTTGTTTCCTTCTCATTTACCCGCTTGAAGTTGTGTACCAAAAAGTTACATAGTGCTGCTTTAATGAATGTCTTTGAAGCTTTGTCTTCATGAAGAGGCAAAACATGTGGGGCATGCGCCGATATATATATAAGGTATACTGTATTTGTGTATTTTATTGCAGTTTTGTATCGATCCATGCTGTAGGTCAGTGGTATCAATTTCATGTGACTTCAGGTTTTTCACACTTGTTATTATATTGGTAGTGAACTGCCTTATTGTGCTTACCGGTATGTGCCATAGAACGCCAGTATTGGAATCTTCCAAACTGCACCAACAATTCATCTTTAACTAGGTTTGACAAATTCTAACTTAATTCTATATACCAGCGGCACGGGGGTGTCTACTGAGTGGTGGGGCAGGTGTGGGTCCTGCTGCGGTGCTGCTCATCGTTTAAGGGGGGTGGGTGTGTTTTGAAGCTGAGTTTGTTCCATCAATGATATCGGCCACACACGGAGCTCGTATGCTGGGGTCATGCACGGTTCGGTTGCGCTCGCGCTGGGCGTGCCGCGCTTTAGGTGTGATCCAGGCTTGGGCACGATTCTAAAGTCCTAGTGGGGGGTGAATTCCACAGTTGGGATGGACCTTAACAGTGTTCTGCCTGAACTCAAGGAACCACCAGGAGAACCGTCCCCGCTGATCTGGATGAAGCACTCAACTTTGTGACTTAAGCAAAAGTACAGATACAGGAGCAAAAAGTTACTCAGGTAAAAGCATCACATCGAATAGGCTTTCCCCAGGACAGTCCCTGTTTTAAGCCCTGTGTCTCCTGTCCCAGCAGATTTATCCAAAACCACTGATTTGTTCCAGTTTTATACAAGAAATGTTTCAGGTGTCTCCATTTTTGACCAATCTGATCCCTGCCAACAGTAAACTGAGACATACATTGACATTTGTTTAGGTAAGATACTGAAAAACTGCTTAAAATGACCAAAACATAATGAAAATGTGACTAAACGGACATTAGTGCTGAATGCATAACAAGTTTCCATAATTACACACTAATTTCACAGTTTTATCATTCCCAACCCAAACCAGGGACATCCCAGTTTTTGAGTGTGAAAATCTGGTCACCCTAACAGAAAAGTCGACTTAAGTAAAACTCCTGAAGTACCTGTTTAAAAATGTACTTTAAGAGTAAAAAGTGAAAGCATTTTGTAGAAATGTTTAGAACAATTAAAGCAAATGTAATGATATTGATAAAGAATTTAGCTGTTTTTAATTTATTCAATGATTTCTTGATTTTTCTAGCTGTTTTTTATCTATTTTATTTGTTCAAAGTTGAGACTCACTGTATCATGTATAATGGTGTCATTTTGCATGTTGCACACTCTACTCTGTTTTCTGTCATTATTACCGCTGTATATTCCTGTCAGTCACTGTATATTGTGGTAATCTTGTTGTAAATATTGGTATATTTTAATTTCACTGCTAAGTGCACTGAGGCACTTTAAACCTCAGTAAACTTAAAGTGAAATTAAATGTGCTGAAAATAAGTCTCAGCTTTTTCAGCAGGTCTCAAACCACAAAGAAAAGTACTTGTTAAGAAAAGTACTTTTTACTTTTCTAAAATTTAGTGGAGTAGAAAATACAGATACCTGCTCTCAAATGTAGTGAAGTAAAAGTAAAAAGTATCCACTGTAAAATGTACTCAAGTAAAGTACAGATACTTAAAAATTGTACTTTTACTTTTGTACTTGGTTCCCTTCACTGCTCATGATCAGGTCTGTCACGTACTTTGAGTGACTTATGGACCAATGAAACATTTTGAAATGGATTCTGTGAGACGAAGACAATGTTCTGCTCGTAGTTCTGAGGTACAGCAGCGCCTTTTTTATACGCCCGTTGTAATAAGACGGGATGTATTATGGTATGGCGCTGTCCATCCGTCCGTCCGTCTGTCCGTCCGTCCGTCTGTGGACAACCGTCTCACCTAGGAATGTCAAACTTCATGGCTGGACACCCCATGGGTCAAGGATGTTCCCTATTGATTGACGCGCCGCGCAGTGTCAGCGGACTCCAGACGAGCGCATCGGCTGTAGAGATGCACCCCGCGCTCCTCCACACGGGCGGTATGAGTTTATCGCCAATAGCAGCGGCCTTAATGAATTATGATCACACTGGACGAGAGTCAGACCAAGACCGAGTCCAAACGCCGTCCAAGACCGTAAAGAAACGTTCTCGAATACTACACTACGATCTACCTTGGCGATCTACCAACACTGCCTTGGCGATCGACTGGTCGATCTTCCTGTTTGATTGAAGAACATTAGAACTCCTTTTGAGCATCTTGGACTTTTTTTTTTTTCTGATTGTGTTAATGTCACCAAGCAACTGCTTTTTTCTATAAAAAGCTCTATTGATGTTCAAATAAAATAAAAATAAAAATAAAAATAAAAATAAATAAATAAATAAAACAACATTAGGGGGCAGTAGTAGAGATCTTTATCCATTACCCGTGTGTTTGTAGCAGTGTGTGAGTGATTTCATTTACAAAAATACATGAACTTTTACATCAGGTAACATGATCCCAGCATCAAATAGTAGAAGTTTGGTAGAAGCCCCTTTTCAGGAAAACAAACTACCAAATGCTTTCCTCCTTTTGAACAGCAGGTGGCAGCATTGACCTTTAAACCACAATCATGCAGTAGCTACTTAATATTGAATCATAATCATAATACATAACACTTCTATAGCACTTTTCATGACACTCAAAGATGCTTCACATACACTGAACAAAAATATAAACGCAACACTTTTGTTTTTGCTCCCATTTTTCGTGAGCTGAACTCAAAAATCTAAAACTTTTTCTACATACACAAAAGGCCATTTCCCTCCAATATTGTTCACAAATCTGTCTAAATCTGTGTTAGTGCATTTCTCTTTTGTCCAGATAATCCATCCCACCTCACAGGTTTGGCATATCAAGATGCACATTAGAGCAGGATTACTGCACAGATGTGCCATAGACTGGCCACAAGAAAAGGACACTCTGAAATGTGTGTGAACAGTATTGGAGGGAAATGGCCTTTTGTGTCTGTAGAAAAAGTTTTAGATCTATTAGTCCAGCTCACGAAAAATGGGAGCAAAAACAAGTGTTGCGTTTCAATTTTTGTTCAGTGTAGATCCAGACAGACACAAACACGAATGAAAGAAACAGATAAACGGGGTGTTTTGAACAGTTTTCAGGGCTTTTTTGAAGATCGTGAGTGTATAGTGAACATCCAATGGGTTTGGTAGGTGGGAGCCAGGTTATGGACAGACCGAGGAGCTTGAATTGGATGGGCTGAGGGACGGGGAGCCGGTGGAGATCTTGGAGGACACAGGTGAGGTTCACGGGAGGAGTCTGGAGTCTGCTGAGGAGTTTGGAGGGTGAACCGTAGAGTAGGCTGCTGCAGTAGTCAAGACGGGAGGTGACAAAGGCATGGATTCGAGTTTCAGCAGATTTAGGGGTTATTTTAGTTTAGTTCAGGGGGCTCCAACTTGTACCTGTAGCTCTCCAACCCCCTCCAAGGATTTCTGAATTATAAATATCATGCTGAATGACCCAAATTTGATGAACTATTATTGTGAATGTATAATTTTTATGCCTGACTTTGTGCACTAATGAATGGATACAGGTTTATGTTTTATAGGGATATAACTGTTCTATGCTCACTTTCTTGTGACCACTAAAATGTGTAGCTCTTTGCCATTTTCTTTTTGCAAAGGGAGCTCCCCAGAAGAAAAAGGTCGGACACCCCTGATTTAGTTCTTTCAAATATAAAACATCTGATAAACTTGAATATGAGCAGTGGTGGAAGAAGTACTCAGTTTTGCTAAGTAAAAGTACAGGTACTGGAGCAGAAAAAAAAAAACTCAGTAAAAGTAAAAGTCTCACATGAAAAAATCTATTTAACTAAATGTATTGAAGTACTTGTTAAAAAGAGTCATTCCATGTGGATTCACCCGGACCCTCCCAGGCGACCGATTTTGTTTTTTTCCTATTTCCTGAATATACGGGTGGTAAATCTTGGACAGACCAAATCTGAGCCCTATACATGCAGCACTGCTGAGCCACAGCTCTGTGAAAATGGGAAAAAGCCTAAAAAGCACTTAAAATAGGGGGTACGGCACCTGATTTTGTAAAATTTGTTTCTTAAAAACTATTAGGAATTAGAGCAAATAACTTGGCACGTGTCCATTACATATGTGAAGGACATAAAAAATAATAAAAAATAAATCAAAATCAGGGAAGATTCTGAGAATTTGGGTGATTTCAGGCGGAGCTAAGAGTAAAAAGTATGGTGCAGATTTTGTGGTTTTACAAGGCTTCAAATGATCAGAATAAGTCCACTGTTTGTTGCCTGTGTCTAATCAGAAAGCATTTTATTGTTCCATAATCAGGAAGTGCACTTAGCATGCTAGTTGTTGTTAGCTTTACTATCACGGCAAACATTTGTGGGGAGGTGAGGAATAACTTTGGACCACTGAAAACCGTTAAAATGAGCCGGTTCTGTTTTTCACATTTTTATACAATGAAAATCATTGCTCTGCCTGGAATGTTCCACAGTATGGCTTTAAAGAGCTGTGCCTTATGTTCATTCAATGACAGGTGGTTTTACGGCAGAGTCCTGCACGGGTCTGATTTTGACAAACAGCAGCCGTTCGTACCTCGATCCGACCCGCTAAAACACACACCGACACCCGAACCGTCGAGACTTGAGTTTAGTCGAGGTGTTGGCCACAACTTTGTTTTCTCCACTTGCTCATTTTCTTTTCACCTCTTTGGGAGTCATTTTGAACTGCAGGACTTTGCATGTGTGGTTTGAAAATGAAAGTGGCAGAGATTTTTTATGTGCTTGTGTAGCAAAAACATATGGATTTTACACTGAATCACTGAACCCTGCATTAGGATATCACATATCCAAAACTAAAAAGAGTAAAATTTGGTAAAATTCTGAGTTGATTTAGAGGTTGCACAAGACGCATGAAGTTTCTAGAAATTGCCGTCTCGTCTTGCTATTTTGTCATTGTCTGCTGGACATTTATTATATGTATTATATGGTTTTGTTTTTTTTGTTTTGTTTTTTTTGTGGAAGGATAATGCAGATTACCAGAAAGCAGAGAGGGTCCAGTCACTGACAGCTGTTAATGACACAGCTGAAAGAGTAAAGCTGATTCAAGACTTTAATACAATCCTCACGAAAAATGAAGATGAGAAACAATTTGTCCTTCAAGTTGTTCAAGAACATGGAAAACTGTGCCGAATTGAAGAAGGGGACTGTTGTTGGTGTCTGAAACTCAGTGGTAGAATTCAGGAAGAGAGTGAAAGTGAAGATGACAAACCTCAGAAACATTGCTGGTTGATGGTTTTGTGTGTTATATTTGACAGATGTCGTTTACTGGTGTCGGCCTGGTGCTTGTGACTGGTGTAATATTCTGTTATAAGTTAAAGAAATTAAAATTAACAAACGGAATCTCTATACCTTTACTTTTTTATTTAAATACATTTAGTTACTATTTGTTGTAATTTTACATTAAACATGTGCACAGCTGCAGGCTAAATAAAGGACAGAGCGAGTGATCTATGACTCCTTTGTGCAACCTTTAAATATGATTTTGTTTTTATGTAAACATTAAATTAATAGTAATTCCTAATCTAGAGAAAAGAGAAAAACATTTTTGGACCACCCTACCGAATTCGCATTTGACACAGCACATTTTTCACCCGTTTCACTAAAATTTACAGTTCACCTGCCGGGTATCCGCGGGTACCCGAACCCATGCAGGACTTGAGGTTTTACGGCTCAAATATACCTAGAAAAACACCATTCTGACTGTGAGCGCGGTCGCCTCTCAGCAGATCTGACCTGTAACTTGGTCCGGTTTGGTCTCTGTGAAGAAAGAAAGGTTTAATGACATACTGTGAAACTTATTCTAGACAAAGCAATAACATCTCTCGATGGACCCTCCACCAGAAAAGTTACGCTATGCAACTTTTAGTATATCAGAAGACGCAGGAGCTGGGTGTGTGCACTCGGGGTCCCTGCGGTGAGTTCGGGTTGTAGTTTGGGTCGTAGTCCGTGCCAATGTGGTCGCCCCATCTGAGGACTCTCTCTTTGGGTCTAACCGGACCGGAGGAAGGCCGCGGGTCGAGGGTTTGACTCTGCGCTTTGCTCCGGGGCACTCTGTACAGGCAGACGTCGTAGCGGGCCATGCCGTCTCTGGAGCGGCTGAAGTTCATCTCGGGAACGTGTAGCTCCAAGTCGATGGTGACCTTATGATACATTACAAGGTGTTGTTTATTCTTTTGTGTTTTCGTGGAATTATTCTCATGCAAACAACATACAATGGACAGTGTAACATTCTTATCATTTGGATTTCAAATTACATAATCAAATCCACTTCATTTCTATAGCACATTTTATAAACAATCAGTTTCCAAAGTGCGGCACAAATACTGTACATACTAATAACAACAATAATAAAAAAAAGATAAAATAAACGCTCAGATTTAATCACACTAGTCTAAAAACCAATAAAATCTAATAAGAGCAAAAAAAGAGAATAGCAATAAATAAACAATAAAAGCAATAAAAATAAATACATAAATAAAAACAATAAAAAATAAAATCAATTAATAAAAACAATAAAAAATAAAATCAATTAATAAAATCAATAAAAAATAAAATAAAGAAAGAAAAGCGATAATAAATAAATAAATGCAATAAAATAAAAAAATAAAACCGATAAAAATAAATAAAAAGCAATACAATAAAAAAATCATAAATAAAAGACACAGACACATAATCTAACCTATCTTTGTTTATGAGGTAGACATGTTTAAACCAAACTTTTACAGAAACATGATGGCCAATGGTTGTTCATATTATAAATTGGAATTTGGGTTCTTGAGACGATTATCCAATCAGAAAGCAGAATGAGCCTCATGTGAGTCTTTCATTTGAGTTGCCAGTTTCAAGGCTGAAATCCAGTTAGTTTAAACCTAAAATACCTCTCTCTGATCTGAATGGTCACGACCTGCAGCCCGTCATGAATCGGTGATAGGGCAGCGTCTGCAGCTCAGGGAGGGAACACTCCACCAGAAAAGTTACACAATGCACAGTTAATCTTTAATGTAATATCTCTCTGGAGCGCTCAACATAAAAATGTTGAGAACGAAAGAAGAGTAAAAGTGTCAAAAGTAAACTCGGATATACTCCATCTGAAACAATGACATAAAGTTTGTAGATGGTAGAACTCCACAAATCAAGTTACGTTTTAATAAATCATTACAGCATAATTTAACTGCAATTTCTACTTTTAACAGTTCAGGCCCTGTAGTAGGTTAAAAACTGGTGGTTGATTTTACATGACTTTGTCGCTTCCCAGTGGACAATTGTATGAAGTGCGTTTGGCCCAGATGTGCTGTGGCCTCTGTGACATTGGAGCATCTTACGTTCTCCAAAAACTGAAGACATCACAAGGTGGAACAAAGTGATCCGTGTATCATTCGTTCATTTCCAAAATAAAACAAAAATAAGAAAACAAAAAAAATCTTTTTTCCATTATTTGTCTTCAAAACCAGGTTTAGACCTGGTTTAGACCTGGTTCAGTCCCGGATTAGACCTGGTACAGTCCTGGTTTAGACCTGGTTCAGTCCTGGTTTAGTTCTGGTTTAGACCTGGTTCTGTCCTGGTTCAGTCCTGGTTCAGTCTTGGTTTAGACCTGGTTCTGTCCTGGTTTAGACCTGGTTCAGTCCTGGTTTAGACCTGGTTTAGACCTGCTTTAGACCTGGTTCAGTCCTGCTTTAGACCTGGTTCAGTCCCGCTTTAGACCTGGTTTAGACCTGATTCAATCATGGTTTAGACCTGGTTCTGTCCTGGTTTAGACCTGGTTTAGACCTGATTCAATCCTGGTTTAGACCTGGTTCTGTCCTGGTTCTGTCCTGGTTTAGACCTGGTTTAGACCTGGTTCAGTCCTGCTTTAGACCTGGTTCAGTCCTGCTTTAGACCTGGTTTAGACCTGCTTTAGACCTGGTTCAGTCCTGCTTTAGACCTGGTTTAGTCCTGGTTTAGACCTGATTCAGTCCTGGTTTAGACCTGGTTCTGTCCTGGTTCAGTCCTGGTTTAGACCTGGTTCAGTCCTGCTTTAGACCTGGTTCAGTCCTGGTTTAGACCTGGTTTAGACCTGGTTTAGACCTGGTTCAGTCCTGGTTTAGACCTGGTTTAGACCTGCTTTAGGCCTGGTTCAGTCCTGCTTTAGACCGGTTCAGTCCTGGTTTAGACCTGGTTTAGACCTGGTTCAGTCCTGGTTTAGACCTGGTTCTGTCCTGGTTCAGTCCGGGTTTAGACCTGGTTCAGTCCTGGTTTAGACCTGGTTTAGACCTGGTTTAGACCTGGTTCAATATCGTCTCACCCCTACTTTGTTGTTCGCTTAGCTTTGTTTTGCTGCAGCAATTTAATTTGTTTCGCTGCAGTAATTTTCTCATTTTGATTTGTTAAGAGTTGCACTTTTATTCTGATTCATCAGCTGGTTTCACTTCGTGGAAACCATCTGGATTTGTTTGCTCAACGGTATGCGCATTTTTAAAAAAAAAAAAAAACTTCCAGGGTTCTTGCAAACCGCTGAGTGTATTCTGATTCCTGACTAGTTGCTGGAGAGAAATTAAACTGAGCAGAGGCTCTAGGTGGCACCAGCCTGGCTACTGCACTTTATCCATTAACCTTACCCCGAATTCACACCAAGAGCTGCAGCAATTTTTTTTCAATTCAATTCACACCAGAGCGTCAGGGACGCTCCTGCAACATTTTCAGGCATCACATTTGGTCCTTTTTGTTTTTAACATGGGTATGTACAAACTTGTGTTTTATTTATTTATTTATTTTTTATTTTTTTATGTTAAGGTGTATTAAGTGTATTGTGAATTAAGTGTAGAACTGCGACACATTTATGGCTATGGGAATATAAGAAAAGCACTTACATACAACATAGAGTGTGAAGACTTTTTGTATTAAATTTGTACAAACATCTCCAAGTAAAAGGCGCACCTTGGGCTTTCTTCTCCTGGTTGAAGATGTGCTACGTGCACAGAGACGGCAATGGGTGCACCCCATCAATCAGCAACGGAGAGAACTTCTATCACCTCGTGGCCGAACTGAGACTGGACAGCCAACGGCACCACCAGTACTTTAGAATGAGTGTGGAAATGTACTGTGGGGATTTTAACTGACCCAGGGCAGTGTGCCATGGCAAGATAGAATGGTCTAATGTCCTTATGCTTCACTGATTTTATTACATACATATTGTCAATAAAGTTTGCTACATTTCTACTTCATCTTTGTATTTGTGGTTTAATTCTTTAAATCTATTAACACAAACGTAAAACACATGTTTTCCTTAATAAGGTAAATTCACCTATAATTAATGGTTCACATAACATACGTTATGAGTGTGATGAAAACCTAATGTACGTATAGGTAATAAGGCCTATATACGTTTTTATCTTACTAGTACGCAATAGTGACAACACGTTTCTTTATTGTATTACTTAAAGATTACATATTAGAGCAGTTTTGGCTACAACACCACGTAAACAGTACAAACGTTTGCAAGATGAACGACACTTTACGTACATTAATTACTTGCCGTCATAACCCAAAGTTTCAGCAGTTGCACGCCACACTTTCTCCTTTCTTAATTGGTCCTTGTAAAATTGATGTCTGACATCGTAAATTACGTTATATTTCTCCACTTCGAGAATTAACGTTTCCTCGTCATTAACCTTTCCTTGGAGGCAATGTGCGTCAGTCTTGACTTTAGCTGACTTATTTTGAAAGGGCATCGGAAGTTTATTTTGACACCGCGTGCTTATTTTCTGTCTTTCCCCTGCTAAAAACCTTGGAGACGTATAGTTGACGCTGCAAAATTAGAACTCTAACCTATCTCGAGCAGCGCATCAGCGTCATGACGCTTGGTGGACGCGCGCCTGACACCGCCGGTGTGGATGGTCAGACCCGTTTGCATGGAGTTCTAACCCTGCGCATCTGCTGCTCGTGTGCTGGTGCGCTTACGCGCTGTTGCGCTTTGGTGTGAATTGGGGGTTAAAGGTCTTGTATTACACAAAATTGACTTTTGTGTGTTTTTAGTTATTTTGGAATGTTGTCAGCTCTTCGAAAACATGCCTGGAATTGTGTTTTGTTTCATTCACACCTGGGTAACCCTTTGTTTTACCTTTTGTTTCATAGATATTGGAAATTCCAGGACTGAAATTATCCAAATGATTCTAGTGAAGGTTGAGTTTAGAAAAAACAGTGGAGCACTACCTCTATTACCATGTGACATCACAAGGTGGAACAAGATTTTCCTGTTTGATTGAAGAACTCTGCTTAAATATTTTGGTGTGTTAAACGTGTGTGAATGAAACAAAACACAACTCCAGGTATGTTTTTGATCAGGAACCAACATTAGAACTCCTTTTGAGCATCTTGGACTTTTTTTTTTTTTTTTTTCTGATTGTGTTAATGTCACCAAGCAACTGCTTTTTTCTATAAAAAGCTCTATTGATGTTCAAATAAAATTAAAATAAAATAAATAAATAAATAAAACAACATTAGGGGCAGTAGTAGAGATCTGTATCCATTACCCGTGTGTTTGTAGCAGTGTGTGAGTGATTTCATTTAGAAAAATACATGAACATTTTACATCAGGTAACATGATCTCAGCATCAAATAGCAGAAGTTTGGTAGAAGCCCCTTTTCAGGAAAACAAACTACCAAATGCTTTCCTCCTTTTGAACAGCAGGTGGCAGCATTGACCTTTAAACCACAATCATGCAGTAGTTACTTAATATTGAATCATAATCATAATACATAACACTTCTATAGCACTTTTCATGACACTCAAAGATGCTTCACATACACTGAACAAAAATATAAACGCAACACTTTTGTTTTTGCTCCCATTTTTCGTGAGCTGAACTCAAAAATCTAAAACTTTTTCTACATACACAAAAGGCCATTTCCCTCCAATATTGTTCACAAATCTGTCTAAATCTGTGTTAGTGCATTTCTCTTTTGTCCAGATAATCCATCCCACCTCACAGGTTTGGCATATCAAGATGCACATTAGAGCAGGATTACTGCACAGATGTGCCTTAGACTGGCCACAAGAAAAGGACACTCTGAAATGTGTGTGAACAGTATTGGAGGGAAATGGCCTTTTGTGTCTGTAGAAAAAGTTTTAGATCTATTAGTCCAGCTCACGAAAAATGGGAGCAAAAACAAGTGTTGATGTTGGAACTTCCACAGCAACAGGTGAGCTACTGAGCTACTGGTTATTATTTATTAATAATATCATGTTTTAATGTTGTATTTGGCTGTAGTGAAGGTAGTTCTAGTGCCAGAGGGCCATGTGATCACTTCAAAGCTTTGAAGTCTTTGAAGCTTTGTCTTCATGAAAGATCTGAACTCTCTTCTCAAATGTTCTGCTGCTGAAAGCGAGAACAACCCACATTCTCTGCTTCTTTGAGCTTTGACACATTAAAGCTTTGTAGTGTCTTTAAGTTCTGTTGCTGCAATCTGATTGGTGGAATTCCGATTCTAGAATGTGATGATGTCATACTCAAGAGCCAGATTTCCCTATTAATGCATTAACATCCTGGCAGGAGCATCCATCACACTGTGGGCTATAGGTCCCATTTGTAAAACTATGTCACTTTGAAAATGTAATGTTTTTTGTCAAACCATTTTGCTTTCTGGGTCCAATTATGCTTCAGTATTGTGCATTGATTTGGACTTTTTTATGCCAGATGCCCTTCTTAAAGCATTTATTGAGGTTTGGGGCTAGCTTAAAAGTCACTATGGTTTGTTCATTTGAATTCAGTGTTTGTTTAAGTACAGCATTACATAGACTGTCATCTAAGAGGGCTTGATGGAAGAAATTTATTTGGAGATTTTTTGTGAAACTATTACTACATTGTAAATATAATGTCTCAAAAACTCACCAGTTAACATATTTTAGCAAAAGAAAATCCAAAACATATTACAAATCTATACTGACAAAACTATTGACCGCCAGGAATGGAGGACAACTCAGAATAGACTGGTGACTACTCGAGAGACAGTTGACAGCTTGGAAAGACAGCACTCGGGCCGGGAAGGTCCTTTGAGAGGAGGAACCCTCATCAAAGCTATGGATCGACTCATGGAATGTGGATGGTGTGTGGAGAACATCAATGTGCCAGAAGCATCTGATGAGACCCAGGAGGAGTCACGCCAGGATGGACCTCACAGAGCCCAGAACCTCCATGTGACATTTGCTGTTCCCCCAAATTAACCCCGGCGAAAATGAGAATCAAGTGGCCACAGACCTGTAGCACAGTAGTCTGGAAGCAGGTTTAACATCAAAGGAGCACTCATACCATCAGTTACAGAGCAGCCAGTGAAGAGCCTGAAGGCTTTGACTGCAGCCTTAACGATGCCATTTTTGTTCAAGCGACTTGCTAGGACCTGGACAACTGGACAATCTAGCCTCCCGGGCAAGTTTAAAGCATGGATTTATCAGCATGGGGTATTGCCAAGAATAGAAGGAAGGGTAGTTGTCTCAGGAGATGGTTGAGGGTACCCATAGGCCTCATGTACAGAGATTCCAATGACCCAAAGGTGGCCCAAACAGGAGTTGTGGTGAAGACCAGTAGGAAGGAGTGCCCAAGCGGCATTTCTTGATGCAGAGGCTCGACTGTGGTACAAAGAACTTGTGGAAGTGGTTGCCCATGGGGCTGGCTTGGGAATGTTTCCCACTCCACCTTGGAGGAGCACTTGGAAGAGATCCATGAAAGAAAGAGGTCCAAGTATGAACAGCTGACCATTGACTGCCGACCTCAAGGCTGGAAGGCAAAATATATACCCATCAAGGTTGGCTGCAGAGGATTCAAGGGACACTCACTCCACAGAGGCCTCAGTGCATTGGGCATTTTTACTATTAATTAATTAATCACTGCATTTATATAGCGCCTTTTAAGACACCCAAAGCGCTTTACAGTTCAATATTCATTCACTCCATACTCAGTGGTGGTAAGCTTTTATTGTAGCCACAGCTGCCCTGAGACAGACTGACGGAACGAGGCTGCCAATCTGCGCCATCGGCCCCTCCAACCACCACCAACACTCACGCACACACCACTGTCATACTAGGCAATGTAGGTGAAGTGTCTTGCCTAAGGACACAATTGCCACTGGCGCCTCACTGTGGCACATGGAATTCCCAGTGGTCTCCAATCCAAGTACTAACCAGGCCCGGCCCTGCATTGCAGGAACAGTAAGGAGCAGAGCCATCAAATATACCACCAAAACCATGGGGACAAGCAAGTGCTACCTGAACACAAGTCATGGCCTGATCAGCCGTGGCTGGGGTGGAGAGTGGATGATGTTGAAAGCCCTGTAACACCCGATGACCCTAGGTTACATCACTTTTGATGTGTTCATGTGCATCTCAAGAAGATGTATTTAAGAATTAACAAATAATTTAAATAAATAGTAAATAAAGGAGTTTGACTAGTAGTTCACTTACTTGTCAACTTCTAACATAATTGTTAGCTGCCGCCCTGAAAGAGGTGTTTGTAACGAACTGAATACAGCTAGTCATATAAAAGGTGTTAGTTAATAGATCAAACATATTTGCAATGAAGACTATGCGATGACACCATTATCACAACTGACTCAGCAATGTCACAGTAACAATATTGTCAATACAGTATTTATTTAAAGTATTCTAATATTCATTTTTAACTGCTTTGAATCCATGCTGTCACACTTGCCCTTTTGTTCCCATTCAATATCCGCTCTAAATGAGGAACACCATAATAAAATTAGCTTGTGCAATTATCCTGGAGAGAATGCTCCATCAATTTGCAAGTCTATTAAGTATTCCATGCGCACTCACTTAAAATTTTGACAGGCGAAAACTTGTCCTAGAAGTGATTACTTTTTTGTGAATATTGATGAACTGACAGTTTGTATTGTCAACTCAATTGTGACTAGCATCTGTTACATATCCAGTGTCTGGTCTCTGTGTATGTGCTCATGGTAAACAAACAACAGCAATGGCTCGAGAGCTGGCTGTCCATATAGCTGCATAAACCAGATACAAATAAGCATGATTGATGGTTATGTAATGATATAAGTTGACTAGTTAACTGTACAAGACACATTTGGCAGTTTTGCACTATGACAAAACAAATGTGATGTAATAACGAGGACACATTTTAGTACAAGTATATTGTCACTGTCAAGTTTCAACCATTACTTGTAGCACCAACGGCAGAACTTAAAATTGTTCAAATGTTCAATGAAATCGTCCTAATGTGAATCTTATTGCAAGAACAAATAATATGGCTGCTTTCACAATGACAGGTCTGCTACACCTTCTGCTATACTTGACTATTATTAATTATACTTTAGTAATTACGTTCACATATGCAAGCACACCATCAAAATTAGGACCAAATTGGGACCAAACTGAAACCAAATTGGGAACTAAACCTAAACTAGACCAGAACAGGACCAAACCTACATCGGGACTAAGCACAAACACAAAAACCACACCAGTACATGGTTTTCCACAAATACACACTTAAAATCCAAAAATGAACCAAATGTTATGAAAGAATTTGAAATGTGTTAAAAGTAATGTAAGTAACGTCACTACTGTTGCCATTACTGCATAGACTACTACTTACAATATAAAATAATAATATTATATTAACAATATTAAAGATTATCAGTACTATGATAAAGTATTTCAGTGCTATTAATGACTCCTACAACTATTACAACCCCAACTTATACAATTACTATACTCAGAATATAATTATTTGGCAACCAGAATCTCTTACCATTTAACTGCAACTGCAAGATGCCAAATACAGTCTTTGTGTAGTTTAAAAATTCCCAGCAGCCATCTTGCACAATACACCATAAAATCCTACGTTCATTGCCACCAGTCTGTTATCCTAGCCAAAGTGCAGATGATGTGAAGCGAAACACATCCTTACTTAGCCCTCCACTCAAACATATAGTAAAGCACCACTCCTAATCTTACAGCGTCCTCCCATGGGCCCCATTGGAGGACAGCCAAGTAAAGCATCTTAAATAACCACTGACCTTAAATTCATCGTAACTAATTGACAATAAAGCCAAAAAACACCCTAAAACTACACAGGAGATAATTGCAAGTGAGTCTTACAACAGCTGGGCAATGACTATTTAAATGTAATATTCTGTTACTATCCAAAGAATAACTAGACAGTAGTTTGCAATATGCAATGCCCTTGTTTGTGTGAAAATGTTGTTGTAAAGAGTCCATATTATTTTTACTATTTTTTTTATCTACTACTAGTATGTTATAATGCTCACGAATAACATACCTGGAGTTTTGTTTCATTCACACGTTTAACACACAACCAACATATTTAGGCAGAGTTCTTCTCTCAAACTGATTGAAAACTACCACTTGATGGCATCATAAGGTGGAACAGAGCATTTTGAGCTTTGGAGATGTAGACAGAAGTAAATTTTATGTAATATAGGACCTTTACAAAGGAGTAGACAAATACTACACTTTATCAGATTCAACACTATTTGCAGTTATTTTTTTCATATCGTGACTCAATCATGCATGATATTCAAATTTAGCCACTGAAGTAGACAATGTATTTTAAGATATTTTCCCAACTATACTACAAACTGTAGCAAACTGCAAAACCCTCCCAACCCTGTCTGACTAGTATTATGTTTTATCCTGACCTCCGCCTGTGAACATTAACACTAAACTGAGCAAACAACATGAAGTGTACTTAAGTCCCCTGATGCTCTGCTACTTTGATATCTAGGGCACAAATCAGATGTCAGTGACAGACTTAGATACAAAAGATTAAACGCTAGAGTAAGGCAAATCCCAAATATTTTGTCAAGCTGATTCTGGTCTTTCTCTTTGCAAGCCAGCTATATAACCAGAAATCATTTTCTGTGTTTCGATTTGATTAGAGAGACAATGTAGACTCTACTTGACTTGGATAACAGCGGCGGAATGAGGTTTTATATCAAGTGGCGTCATGAGATCAAGGTCATGGCAGGGGCGCTGTAGAGGGAGAGCTATTGTGATGTGTACATGTCCAATCATGCAAGGGAGACCAACAGGTCGACTGACTCAATATGGCATGGTGCATGTTTCACCCCACACTGCAACCAGGGACCAGCCCTCATCAGGAAGATGGGGCAGTTTAATTAAACACCACAGATCGACTTTTCTGCCATGATGACAGATAAAGGAGACCGAAATGGAAAATTAAGGAAAAACTGCAAGCCCAGTGTAAAAAAGTTAAAAGTAACTCTGTAGGAGAAGGCATTTCCATCTGTTCAGTTTGAATATTCTAAACAATTAAGACAATAAACCAAAACTGTAAATATAATAATAGGAAGAAAATTAATTAAAAAATATCTGGGTCCTATGTAAAAGGATATAATACCCAACCCCTCAAAAGTAGGGATACACCAATATGAGAATTGGATATACATCGGTTCCAATTCAACGTTAGTGGTTCAGCTGATATCTTAAATGAGCCTATAAGCTTACTCACTACTTACACCTTACCAAGCAAATGTTGATACAGAACAGCATAATGTTTGCTTTGTTTATAAAAAAGTTGATCATGAGTTACTTGATGGATAAGAATAGCAGTTACATAAAACATAGATCAATTTTATTGTAAATATTTTTTGTTTTAAGAAAAGAACCGCTATATTAAATCTTTGAAAATAAATCTGAAAAAGCAGATGTGGTGTCTGTCTACTAAAATACTATCCTAGTTCAGGGGTAAATGTTCTGTGAATTATATAATTGCAAATACTTTATTAATGAACAATTACACTAAAACTGCTCTTCAGTATAGGAATTTACAATCTACTATTCATCAAATTAATATATAATTCTTGAAACAAAATCAGAGGGTTTGCATATATATGACCTAATCAAAATGGCTCAAAACTGCCAAATTGAAAACTTTACAACTGCTTTTCCTAAAATCTACCACTCATCACCATCTCCCACCACTGAACGATAACCTTATGAAAAAGCCTCACATCATAATAATAGAATGAATAATGTATAAAGCCATGTGGAGGGTAGTGGAGGTCCTCCATAATGAGTGATTTTGCGAGGTCGCACTTTAGTAACCTAAGCAGGCCTTCTCAAGTCTGTATTTGTGTGAGAGAGATAGTGCTGATTCAGTAGGGAGAGCTGAAGGTGACCCTCTCTTCCCTTGCTGCCGGTCTCACCACCTAATATTGATCCCACTTGTCCAACTCAGATCGCACTCAAGGATACATGGATTCATTGCCTTCTTGACATTTCAAATATGGCACTGTGTAAATGGTAACTCCTTGCCGTCTCATTGATTAGTTATTGATCACTGCCTCAATCAGAGTCCTAAACTTCTAACGGATAATCTAGACTGGAGGGGCCCAGACTGTGTGGGTATGTATGTATGCATGGGGAGCAATGTCAATGTTTGTTATTGTTGCTGAAATTTCATATGAACTGTGGGGCAGGACTAAGAATAGATGGGCGTACAAGAGCAGAATCCAAATGTACAGGCTAGGAGCAAAGGTTCGGACCACAGATGGAAGACTGGGGATGCGTAGCCCTGCCTTGCCAAGGGTAAACTGCCTCACTCTGTCCACACATAGAGAGAGATAGCACACACACACACTTTGTTTTCACCACACCTTAAAACAGCTGCATGAATATGGATAACGCTGAAGGACACAGGAGGTACATAATTAGACAATCAAGTGTTCCCGGGTGACATGCAACTCTACAGAGGTGAACCATGGCATCCTCCTCTCTCATTAGCAGCAAAAGTGTATTCATGTTTGAGTGCTGACATGTATTTTCACTGTTCTTTCAAAGTTGATCAAGTATTAAAATAACAGAAGCATCTTAGTGGATAGACTGGTGTTGCACTAGTGTGTCTATTTTTACCACAAAAAACTATTAAAAAAATAAAAGCACAACCTTGACTATAACAAAGCAAATATTCTAAATCCATCATTCCTGAATAATGGTACTAAAAATGAGACACACCCTAAACTAACGCAACAGAAACAGTGACAAAAGCATCATAACGCGCATCAGTGCACACACACCTCAAACTACATCCTGTGGCTCTGTCTATTTTTTACACTACAATGGTGCAGGTGCAAAGAGCGTGAGGCACTGTTTGTGATTGAATTTAAGGACATTACAATAGTAATGTCAGCAATAACTAGATATGCAATTAACGACACCTAACGACACCTCAGTAAATATAGGCTATAAAACAACGAGAAGCTATAGTGAGATGTATGAAATGATTTCTTAGCATAATCCGATGCCACAACAAACTTTCTTACACTCCTGTTTGCTTTCACCACATGAAAACAGTTCACCTGTTCAAAGCTTATCCCGTGATCTGCCCCCATCATCACAAACCCCCATAGCCCCGTCTCTCTCACACTTGGCAAACACACAACACTCTCATATTTCTCTTATTTAGGAAAAGTACTGACCTGCCCTGGCGCTGGCAGACACACATTCTCTTCAGGCAGTTCAGCCTTTCAAAGAGGATCCGTTTGAACGCGTCTATATACATTGACCCGGCTGAGGTTAGAGGGAAAAAAAAAAATATATATATATATATATATATAAAATGGTTTTATTCAACCAGTCCGGGAATGCACATTGAATGCACCCCAATGAGTGGCTGGATCCACTGTGTCCGATCAAAGTGAGGCGATGTGCGCAGCAGACAGCGTGTTTGGACACTAGTGATGCTCTGAGCCGCGGTGATGTAGAGACAGAGAGAGGAGAGAGGCACACACGAGTCTGTATCGGGCAAATCTGACAGCGAGGGGAAGCTTATAAATTTAGCACCTACTGCGATGGGCGTGAAGCACAATTTACAAATAAAATATTGAACACATGGTCGATCTCTGAACTTCTTGGGGTTAATGTCCCAAACACTTGACCCAGTACTTACCGGCTTCATGTTCCCTTTGTCCTGGTCAAATACGCGTGTTCTCTGCTCTTCGCTGAGGATAACCTTCTGGTGCAGACTTCAGGTCAATGTATCTTTTCATTTTTTTCCCGTAACGGAGTGGGTTACAGGGCTAGTCTGATCGCATGGTCCGAGTAGAGGTGTCTTTGAACTGCAGTCCGGACGGAGCTGAGTGCAAGATATGAATGGAACAGTAGGTTGGACAGGACGCAGTGCAGGTTAAAATGTAGACAACCTTCGAGTTTGATCTACAACTACGCCTGGAAACAAAGATTTGCATTAAACTTAGAGAGTGCAGAGAGAGGGAGTGAGAAGAACCACCCCTTATTATGAGATCCTGTGCGGAGTACCTGCATCAGCAGCATCTGTTGTCGCGGACAGATAGTACCCAAGGTGTGACAACCGCGTTTAACACGTGTTACAGATGAGAAGATTGGCGAGAAAACAATAGGCACTTTAAACGAACAGCAATGTAAAAATGCCATTACTTATGCACAACTTACAAGATATGCAGTTGTTGTAAACTATTTTTCTAAAGACTTTGTTGCAGACAGCACCACCTGGATGAAATGGGCGAAAAAGTCAATCACAGATATTTAGCCTACTTTTTTTTTTTAAGTCAGTTAACATAACGTGTACAATAAAGACGTACAAACGGGACTTTGCTTTTAGCGCGCCCTGTCGCTTTAATTTAGATGCATTGTGGGTAATGTTGTTTAAAGATCTAATAAACCACTTAATCACTCAAAATAAAACTACTACTACCATAATCCTTTGCGCTTTCATCGGCCAGTTCCAAACAACAATGGCGTCGTACAACGACATGGGTGTCGCGGGGACCGGTGGTTCCGAAGATCAAGACGAAAAGAAACCGCACACCGTGTCGTTTGGCTTTTCTAAAACAGTCAGCAAGTTTAAGCCATCCACTGCGGATTCTGCTACAAAGAAGGAGGAGAGGGATTATCTAACGGGAATAGATCAGAATGAATTGCAAAGGTAGCATTTGTGATGCTAATGCTAACCAGTTATCATTTGTAACGGTGCGGACCTCAGCATGCTTGAGATAGATTTTTTTTCCTAATATGTCCATATAAACTGTTAATAATAATTAATTTGTTGCTTCGCTAACTCTGTAGCTTTTTTCTGTTGACAGTACGAAGCCACAGGAAAAACCCAAAGAATTTATCATTCCCTTGATCCAGAAGAACCACTGGCACAGACCGACGAGTACGGGACAAAATGAGGCAAAGGTCAAGAAAAGGGAAGAGGCGACCCAGGAGAACGACTCCGTGGTGTCTCAGGCTGTGAAAGAACTAATAGAAGGTGGGCATTCCCTAGAGGATATCCTAGACATTGGTCCGAGCCTTAATATAGGAGTGTGAGCGTAAAGAATGTACTGTGTTGAAAAACCTCTAGATAAGTGTCCATGTATGACTTAATGCATTAATTATTATTGCTTATACTAATGCCTCATAGATTCCCGGAGGCAGCTGGACCAGTGGCAAAATGGTACTGACTCTGAGAAGCATGTTAACCTGAGCATCCCCTTACTGATGCAAAACAAAGTACCTGATGGATTTGAGGATGGAGATCATATCAATGTAGACTTGAGGCCTGAATCTGTGAGTATGAAAGATGCTAAAAACAAGCTCTGTTATTTATGATTGTCTTTAAACTCTCTCTGAATGCAACCCAGTTATACATTGTAAATGTAACCTTGTACATATATTTGTATAACATTAGTAACAAATTTGGTACTGTGCAACAACATTTTCTCATACTAGGTGTCCCCTTCTCATATTTCATGTGCAGCCTGCTAAGTTTTACATTGTTATGACTAGGGGTGGGTATTGCCAACAACCTTGCGATACGATACGATTCGCGATACAGGGGTCTCGATACGATACGATTCGCGATACAGGGGTATCCCGATACATGGTCTTCAAGGCAATACGTATCCCGATATTTTACATTACGTAACCTATAATTTAAAAAAAAAGACAGATGTTTACTCAAATGTTATTTTTATTTTGGTGTAGCGCATCAGTTACAATGTAACAGAAGAAGGCTGTAAGGCAGAAACTGCCCCTGTTAACACCCGCACTCGGCACAAGTGTCCAAATATGTACCAGATGTTCCAAACTGTAATAAGATGTAATGTATAATAAATAAACCATCTTCTGAAATTTAGGCATGTTTTCTTAAGATAAATAACTAAAACAAGCCAAAAAATTTCGCTCCATATGTCTTGTGTGCCTTCACCAGTGAGTGTGCGTAAAAGGAGGAGAGAGAGAGTCTCCATACACAGAGCGCATAGAGCTAGCCTATCACTACAGCACCTCTGCCCCACATGGGGCCCACCTCTGAAATCGTCTTTTCATAGGCTACTCAGATCTGTCAATCATTTCCTGAAAGAACCAATGACTGAAGAGGTTTTGCCGTGGAACTGTCCCTCGGTCATGCGTAATACGCCGCTAACTGGACGCACTCGTTTTGTTCCCCAAGCTGTAGCGCGGCGCCCCGTAGCCGGACCGAAGCCTGGATACGCTTGTTTTGTAGCTAAGAGTGTGGAGAAAACAAACATACCCCACACCGCTAACAGGAGCTAAGCGTTTAGCTAGGCTAAGGACCAAGAGCGAGAGTAGTAGAGAGATCCGTCGCTCATCCCTTCAGACCAACTCGGACTTTCTGGATTATTTCTCCACATGGAATTATTTTATGAAAAAAGCAACTGGATATTCTTTTTCTGTGGACTATTACGGACTAATTGAGCACAGCTATTCCTGGATTGGACCAGTTTCGGACCGACAGAACCGGCTCAAATGTAAGAAATGCGATGAATATTTTCGGGAATCATAAATTATGGCTCTTTGGTCTCGCTGTGTGGCATAAAATGAATGATATGGTTGTTTTACTGAGGAATTAAGCTTTCAAACGATGTATAGCATGTCAATATTGGAAAAACAAGAGCTCCGCCAGCGGGGCAAAATACGCCCGTACTTTGAATTATTGTATATAGAATTAAGTTAGAATTTGGCAAACCTAGTTAAAGATGAATTGTTGGTGCAGTTTGGAAGTTTGACATTCCTAGGTGAGACGGTTGTCGAGTTAGAGCGCGGATAATAAATTGTCCACAGACAGACGGACAGACGGACAGACAGACGGACGGATAATCAATTGGGAAATCTGGCTTTTGCAGTAGGAGTACGAGTATGACATCATCACTTTCTAGAATCGGAATTCCACCAATCAGATCGCAGCAACAGAACTTAAAGACACTACAAAGCTTTAATGTGTCAAAGCTCAAAGAAGCAGAGAATGTGGGTTGTTCTCGCTTTCAGCAGCAGAACATTTGAGAAGAGAGTTCAGATCTACGGCACGTAACATAAAAGGACAGAGATGGAAGATAAAAAGACAGAGATGGAAACGATCACAGTTAGCAAGAGCGACGGGCAGGTTTTCGCAAAGGGTCGAGCTTTGAAGTGTCCACAGACAGACGGACGGACGGACAGACGGACGGACGGACAGCGCCATAGCATAATACGTCCCGTCTTACACAACGGGCGTATAATAAATACGGTGAATATCTGGCTTGACTTTTTAATGTTGTGTAATCGCCCGCTGGCGGGCGGGTGGGTGTAAACATGCCTTAACAAGGCTGTATGCTGACATGCCGCTACCTTTGATGAAAGTAAACTTAAGATATGGCCTTAACAAGGCTGTAGTGCAGAAGGAATGCTGCCTTTGACAATACGAAATGCGCATTGCAAGCAAGGATCACTTATCAGACGCAGTTTGCTGAAGCTTGATAAATAATGTTTGTTGCGTGTAAAATATCGATACTGACGCCTCCGTATCGATACGTGTATCGCCAAGAGGTCCACGACGATGTATCCCCGTATCGATTTTTGAACACACCCCTAGTTATGACAACAATAAATACCCTTGATTGAGTGTCCCATCTGTGAACCCAACAGTTTGCTTTTGCTTTTAGATTGGAAAAGAAAGCTCCAGAGGTTCTGTTAAAAATTCCTGACATTACAAAATGGTGTGAGATTGAAATTTGAGTGTGTGGAAATGCTGACTGTCAGCTACAAGGGATAACACACTTGTGTGCATACGCAACTCTATGCCTGAGCACTTTGGTCTGGTACAATACTATAAAGGTTCAGGATCAGCACTGTTCCCAAAAACCTGAAGGCAACCAATCTTACTTGTTTTTCTGACAGTTTTAAACATCTCATCACTGTCATCTCATATCAGCACTCACTGCAAATGGCAGAAGAGTCAGGAGAAACTTCACTTTACTTCAGACTGAGCTTTTCTGTGATGCAGAAGTAGAGACAGACAGGGGCCTAACCCTGAGAGCCTAAAGCCGAAAAGCTGAGTAAGACCAGAGTCACCGCTGTCTTCTGACTGTCCATTTGTGCTGTGTTTTGTAACTGGTTATGTAACAATCTCATTTAGCCTCTCAGAATGTCCTGGTTAATGTATTAGCAGCGTCACATATGACAGCTTAAGCATTAAGTAAATACTTAGTTGTACATCTTAATCTCTCACCTAATGTTAATTTGTGAATATTTTCTCTGTAGATTTTATATTTAAAATGTTAAAAGGCATTATTTTTAGTCCACAGATGCAGATTATGAGAGTGTCCCTGTTGAAGCTTATGGACTGGCAATGCTGAAGGGGATGGGCTGGAAAAAAGGCGAGGGGATTGGACGCACATTTAAACAGTAAGTAGGCTTTTTGTGATACATTTTACTAGCATTATATAAAAACCTTTTCACAATTGTAGTTTTTAATTTAGAAATGGTAAAGATATTAATATTGAGAATATACTCCTTATTTTTTTTAGTTTAGTGATTCTAAAACATTTTTCTCTTTTTCAGAGATGTAAAGCCAATTGAGCACCAGCTTCGACCAAAGGGCCTTGGCCTTGGCGCAGATCGATCAGCAATCAAAGACCTGGAGCCCAGCAAACATAAGCGACCTCCAAAACCAGGGGAAGAGCAGGACAAGGAGGAGGAGCTGGTGATGGGCCCTGGAGGCTGTGTGCAGGTGCAGTCTGGAGCACACAAAGAGCTCTATGGAAAGGTACATCCCCTCAGTTACTAAGGGGAAAGGCACCATAAAAAAAAATTACTGTAGCAGTGGACGATATAGACAAATATTTTGGATGGTCTTTATTATGATTGTTTATTGCATTATATTGTGTTCTCATTGTTTAAATAAAAGTTGAAAGGATTGAAAAAGTGTATGAATATCTCTTAAGGAAAGATTTTTGGTAATGATGCCAATTTCTTTTGTTTTTAATTTGCTTTTTTTCTTTATATATACTACATACTATTTTAAATTGACATAAAACACCAATTCTGAAATTATCTTGTAGACCAGATCTTTCCCACCCTGTTGCACTGTTTTTTAAATTTGATCTTTTACAAAAATGTTTGGTAAATACAATTATTTGTATCTTTAACATTATATTGTTAAAGATCATGCAAAATTTACTTTTCAGACTTTTAACCATGTTACAGTTGTTTCCCCTTCTCATTTACCCGCTTGAAGTTGTGTACCAAAAAAGTTACATAGTGCTGCTTTAATGAATGTCTTTGAAGCTTTGTCTTCATGAAGAGGCAAAACATGTGGGGCATGCGCCGATATATATATAAGGTATACTGTATTTGTGTATTTTATTGCAGTTTTGTATCGATCCATGCTGTAGGTCAGTGGTATCAATTTCATGTGACTTCAGGTTTTTCACACTTGTTATTATATTGGTAGTGAACTGCCTTATTGTGCTTACCGGTATGTGCCATAGAACGCCAGTATTGGAATCTTCCAAACTGCACCAACAATTCATCTTTAACTAGGTTTGACAAATTCTAACTTAATTCTATATACCAGCGGCACGGGGTGTCTACTGAGTGGTGGGGCAGGTGTGGGTCCTGCTGCGGTGCTGCTCCTCGGTTAAGGGGCGTGGGTGTGTTTTGAAGCTGAGTTTGTTCCATCAATGATATCGGCCACACACGGAGCTCGTATGCTGGGGTCATGCACGGTTCGGTTGCGCTCGCGCTGGGCGTGCCGCGCTTTAGGTGTGATCCAGGCTTGGGCACGATTCTAAAGTCCTAGTGGGGGGGTGAATTCCACAGTTGGGATGGACCTTAACAGTGTTCTGCCTGAACTCAAGGAACCACCAGGAGAACCGTCCCCGCTGATCTGGATGAAGCACTCAACTTTGTGACTTAAGCAAAAGTACAGATACAGGAGCAAAAAGTTACTCAGGTAAAAGCATCACATCGAATAGGCTTTCCCCAGGACAGTCCCTGTTTTAAGCCCTGTGTCTCCTGTCCCAGCAGATTTATCCAAAACCACTGATTTGTTCCAGTTTTATACAAGAAATGTTTCAGGTGTCTCCATTTTTGACCAATCTGATCCCTGCCAACAGTAAACTGAGACATACATTGACATTTGTTTAGGTAAGATACTGAAAAACTGCTTAAAATGACCAAAACATAATGAAAATGTGACTAAACGGACATTAGTGCTGAATGCATAACAAGTTTCCATAATTACACACTAATTTCACAGTTTTATCATTCCCAACCCAAACCAGGGACATCCCAGTTTTTGAGTGTGAAAATCTGGTCACCCTAACAGAAAAGTCGACTTAAGTAAAACTCCTGAAGTACCTGTTTAAAAATGTACTTTAAGAGTAAAAAGTGAAAGCATTTTGTAGAAATGTTTAGAACAATTAAAGCAAATGTAATGATATTGATAAAGAATTTAGCTGTTTTTAATTTATTCAATGATTTCTTGATTTTTCTAGCTGTTTTTTATCTATTTTATTTGTTCAAAGTTGAGACTCACTGTATCATGTATAATGGTGTCATTTTGCATGTTGCACACTCTACTCTGTTTTCTGTCATTATTACCGCTGTATATTCCTGTCAGTCACTGTATATTGTGGTCATCTTGTTGTAAATATTGGTATATTTTAATTTCACTGCTAAGTGCACTGAGGCACTTTAAACGTCAGTAAACTTAAAGTGAAATTAAATGTGCTGAAAATAAGTCTCAGCTTTTTCAGCAGGTCTCAAACCACAAAGAAAAGTACTTGTTAAGAAAAGTACTTTTTACTTTTCTAAAATTTAGTGGAGTAGAAAATACAGATACCTGCTCTCAAATGTAGTGAAGTAAAAGTAAAAAGTATCCACTGTAAAATGTACTCAAGTAAAGTACAGATACTTAAAAATTGTACTTTTACTTTTGTACTTGGTTCCCTTCACTGCTCATGATCAGGTCTGTCACGTACTTTGAGTGACTTATGGACCAATGAAACATTTTGAAATGGATTCTGTGAGACGAAGCCAATGTTCTGCTCGTAGTTCTGAGGTACAGCAGCGCCTTTTTTATACGCCCGTTGTAATAAGACGGGATGTATTATGGTATGGCGCTGTCCATCCGTCCGTCCGTCTGTCCGTCCGTCCGTCTGTGGACAACCGTCTCACCTAGGAATGTCAAACTTCATGGCTGGACACCCCATGGGTCAAGGATGTTCCCTATTGATTGACGCGCCGCGCAGTGTCAGCGGACTCCAGACGAGCGCATCGGCTGTAGAGATGCACCCCGCGCTCCTCCACACGGGCGGTATGAGTTTATCGCCAATAGCAGCGGCCTTAATGAATTATGATCACACTGGACGAGAGTCAGACCAAGACCGAGTCCAAACGCCGTCCAAGACCGTAAAGAAACGTTCTCGAATACTACACTACGATCTACCTTGGCGATCTACCAACACTGCCTTGGCGATCGACTGGTCGATCTTCCTGTTTGATTGAAGAACATTAGAACTCCTTTTGAGCATCTTGGACTTTTTTTTTTTTTCTGATTGTGTTAATGTCACCAAGCAACTGCTTTTTTCTATAAAAAGCTCTATTGATGTTCAAATAAAATAAAAATAAAAATAAATAAATAAATAAAACAACATTAGGGGGCAGTAGTAGAGATCTTTATCCATTACCCGTGTGTTTGTAGCAGAGTGAGTGATTTCATTTACAAAAATACATGAACTTTTTACATCAGGTAACATGATCCCAGCATCAAATAGCAGAAGTTTGGTAGAAGCCCCCTTTTCAGGAAAACAAACTACCAAATGCTTTCCTCCTTTTGAACAGCAGGTGGCAGCATTGACCTTTAAACCACAATCATGCAGTAGCTACTTAATATTGAATCATAATCATAATACATAACACTTCTATAGCACTTTTCATGACACTCAAAGATGCTTCACATACACTGAACAAAAATATAAACGCAACACTTTTGTTTTTGCTCCCATTTTTCGTGAGCTGAACTCAAAAATCTAAAACTTTTTCTACATACACAAAAGGCCATTTCCCTCCAATATTGTTCACAAATCTGTCTAAATCTGTGTTAGTGCATTTCTCCTTTGTCCAGATAATCCATCCCACCTCACAGGTTTGGCATATCAAGATGCACATTAGAGCAGGATTACTGCACAGATGTGCCTTAGACTGGCCACAAGAAAAGGACACTCTGAAATGTGTGTGAACAGTATTGGAGGGAAATGGCCTTTTGTGTCTGTAGAAAAAGTTTTAGATCTATTAGTCCAGCTCACGAAAAATGGGAGCAAAAACAAGTGTTGCGTTTAAATTTTTGTTCAGTGTAGATCCAGACAGACACAAACACGAATGAAAGAAACAGATAAACGGGGTGTTTTGAACAGTTTTCAGGGCTTTTTTGAAGATCGTGAGTGTATAGTGAACATCCAATGGGTTTGGTAGGTGGGAGCCAGGTTATGGACAGACCGAGGAGCTTGAATTGGATGGGCTGAGGGACGGGGAGCCGGTGGAGATCTTGGAGGACACAGGTGAGGTTCACGGGAGGAGTCTGGAGTCTGCTGAGGAGTTTGGAGGGTGAACCGTAGAGTAGGCTGCTGCAGTAGTCAAGACGGGAGGTGACAAAGGCATGGATTCGAGTTTCAGCAGATTTAGGGGTTATTTTAGTTTAGTTCAGGGGGCTCCAACTTGTACCTGTAGCTCTCCAACCCCCTCCAAGGATTTCTGAATTATAAATATCATGCTGAATGACCCAAATTTGATGAACTATTATTGTGAATGTATAATTTTTATGCCTGACTTTGTGCACTAATGAATGGATACAGGTTTATGTTTTATAGGGATATAACTGTTCTATGCTCACTTTCTTGTGACCACTAAAATGTGTAGCTCTTTGCCATTTTCTTTTGCAAAGGGAGCTCCCCAGAAGAAAAGGTCAGACACCCCTGATTTAGTTCTTTCAAATATAAAACATCTGATAAACTTGAATATGAGCAGTGGTGGAAGAAGTACTCAGTTTTGCTAAGTAAAAGTACAGGTACTGGAGCAGAAAAAAAAAACTCAGTAAAAGTAAAAGTCTCACATGAAAAAATCTATTTAACTAAATGTATTGAAGTACTTGTTAAAAAGAGTCATTCCATGTGGATTCACCCGGACCCTCCCAGGCGACCGATTTTGTTTTTTTCCTATTTCCTGAATATACGGGTGGTAAATCTTGGACAGACCAAATCTGAGCCCTATACATGCAGCACTGCTGAGCTACAGCTCTGTGAAAATGGGAAAAAGCCCAAAAAGCACTTAAAATAGGGTACGGCACCTGATTTTGTAAAATTTGTTTCTTAAAAACTATTAGGAATTAGAGCAAATAACTTGGCACGTGTCTATTACATATGTGAAGGACATCAAAAAAATAAAAAAATAAATAAAAATCAGGGAAGATTCTGAGAATTTGGGTGATTTCAGGCGGAGCTAAGAGTAAAAAGTATGGTGCAGATTTTGTGGTTTTACAAGGCTTCAAATGATCAGAATAAGTCCACTGTTTGTTGCCTGTGTCTAATCAGAAAGCATTTTATTGTTCCATAATCAGGAAGTGCACTTAGCATGCTAGTTGTTGTTAGCTTTACTATCACGGCAAACATTTGTGGGGAGGTGAGGAATAACTTTGGACCACTGAAAACCGTTAAAATGAGCCGGTTCTGTTTTTCACATTTTTATACAATGAAAATCATTGCTCTGCCTGGAATGTTCCACAGTATGGCTTTAAAGAGCTGTGCCTTATGTTCATTCAATGACAGGTGGTTTTACGGCAGAGTCCTGCACGGGTCTGATTTTGACAAACAGCAGCCGTTCGTACCTCGATCCGACCCGCTAAAACACACACCGACACCCGAACCGTCGAGACTTGAGTTTAGTCGAGGTGTTGGCCACAACTTTGTTTTCTCCACTTGCTCATTTTCTTTTCACCTCTTTGGGAGTCATTTTGAACTGCAGGACTTTGCATGTGTGGTTTGAAAATGAAAGTGGCAGAGATTTTATGTGCTTGTGTAGCAAAAACATATGGATTTTACACTGAATCACTGAACCCTGCATTAGGATATCACATATCCAAAACTAAAAAGAGTAAAATTTGGTAAAATTCTGAGTTGATTTAGAGGTTGCACAAGACGCATGAAGTTTCTAGAAATTGCCGTCTCTGTCTTGCTATTTTGTCATTGTCTGCTGGACATTTATTATATGTATTATATGTTTGTTTGGTTTTTTTTGTGGAAGGATAATGCAGATTACCAGAAAGCAGAGAGGGTCCAGTCACTGACAGCTGTTAATGACACAGCTGAAAGAGTAAAGCTGATTCAAGACTTTAATACAATCCTCACGAAAAATGAAGATGAGAAACAATTTGTCCTTCAAGTTGTTCAAGAACATGGAAAACTGTGCCGAATTGAAGAAGGGGACTGTTGTTGGTGTCTGAAACTCAGTGGTAGAATTCAGGAAGAGAGTGAAAGTGAAGATGACAAACCTCAGAAACATTGCTGGTTGATGGTTTTGTGTGTTATATTTGACAGATGTCGTTTACTGGTGTCGGCCTGGTGCTTGTGACTGGTGTAATATTCTGTTATAAGTTAAAGAAATTAAAATTAACAAACGGAATCTCTATACCTTTACTTTTTATTTAAATACATTTAGTTACTATTTGTTGTAATTTTACATTAAACATGTGCACAGCTGCAGGCTAAATAAAGGACAGAGCGAGTGATCTATGACTCCTTTGTGCAACCTTTAAATATGATTTTGTTTTTATGTAAACATTAAATTAATAGTAATTCCCTAATCTAGAGAAAAGAGAAAAAACATTTTTGGACCACCCTACCGAATTCGCATTTGACACAGCACATTTTTCACCCGTTTCACTAAAATTTACAGTTCACCTGCCGGGTATCCGCGGGTACCCGAACCCATGCAGGACTTGAGGTTTTACGGCTCAAATATACCTAGAAAAACACCATTCTGACTGTGAGCGCGGTCGCCTCTCAGCAGATCTGACCTGTAACTTGGTCCGGTTTGGTCTCTGTGAAGAAAGAAAGGTTTAATGACATACTGTGAAACTTATTCTAGACAAAGCAATAACATCTCTCGATGGACCCTCCACCAGAAAAGTTACGCTATGCAACTTTTAGTATATCAGAAGACGCAGGAGCTGGGTGTGTGCGCTCGGGGTCACTGCGGTGAGTTCGGGTTGTAGTTTGGGTCGTAGTCCGTGCCAATGTGGTCGCCCCATCTGAGGACTCTCTCTTTGGGTCTAACCGGACCGGAGGAAGGCCGCGGGTCGAGGGTTTGACTCTGCGCTTTGCTCCGGGGCACTCTGTACAGGCAGACGTCGTAGCGGGCCATGCCGTCTCTGGAGCGGCTGAAGTTCATCTCGGGAACGTGTAGCTCCAAGTCGATGGTGACCTTATGATACATTACAATGTGTTGTTTATTCTTTTGTGTTTTCGTGGAATTATTCTCATGCAAACAACATACAATGGACAGTGTAACATTCTTATCATTTGGATTTCAAATTACATAATCAAATCCACTTCATTTCTATAGCACATTTCATAAACAATCAGTTTCCAAAGTGCGGCACAAATACTGTACATACTAATAACAACAATAATAAAAAAAAAGATAAAATAAACGCTCAGATTTAATCACACTAGTCTAAAAACCAATAAAATCTAATAAGAGCAAAAAAAGAGAATAGCAATAAATAAACAATAAAAGCAATAAAAATAAATACATAAATAAAAACAATAAAAAATAAAATCAATTAATAAAAACAATAAAAAAATAAAATCAATTAATAAAATCAATAAAAAATAAAATAAAGAAAGAAAAGCGATAATAAATAAATAAATGCAATAAAATAAAAAAATAAAACCGATAAAAATAAATAAAAAGCAATACAATAAAAAAATCATAAATAAAAGACACAGACACATAATCTAACCTATCTTTGTTTATGAGGTAGACATGTTTAAACCAAACTTTTACAGAAACATGATGGCCAATGGTTGTTCATATTATAAATTGGATTTTGGGTTCTTGAGACGATTATCCAATCAGAAAGCAGAATGAGCCTCATGTGAGTCTTTCATTTGAGTTGCCAGTTTCAAGGCTGAAATCCAGTTAGTTTAAACCTAAAATACCTCTCTCTGATCTGAATGGTCACGACCTGCAGCCCGTCATGAATCGGTGATAGGGCAGCGTCTGCAGCTCAGGGAGGGAACACTCCACCAGAAAAGTTACACAATGCACAGTTAATCTTTAATGTAATATCTCTCTGGAGCGCTCAACATAAAAATGTTGAGAACGAAAGAAGAGTAAAAGTGTCAAAAAGTAAACTCGGATATACTCCATCTGAAACAATGACATAAAGTTTGTAGATGGTAGAACTCCACAAATCAAGTTACGTTTTAATAAATCATTACAGCATAATTTAACTGCAATTTCTACTTTTAACAGTTCAGGCCCTGTAGTAGGTTAAAAACTGGTGGTTGATTTTACATGACTTTGTCGCCTTCCAGTGGACAATTGTATGAAGTGCGTTTGGCCCAGATGTGCTGTGGCCTCTGTGACATTGGAGCATCTTACGTTCTCCAAAAACTGAAGACATCACAAGGTGGAACAAAGTGATCCGTGTATCATTCGTTCATTTCCAAAATAAAACAAAAATAAGAAAACAAAAAAAATATTTTTTCCATTATTTGTCTTCAAAACCAGGTTTAGACCTGGTTTAGACCTGGTTCAGTCCCGGATTAGACCTGGTACAGTCCTGGTTTAGAACTGGTTCAGTCCTGGTTTAGTTCTGGTTTAGACCTGGTTCTGTCCTGGTTCAGTCCTGGTTCAGTCTTGGTTTAGACCTGGTTCTGTCCTGGTTTAGACCTGGTTCAGTCCTGGTTTAGACCTGGTTTAGACCTGCTTTAGACCTGGTTCAGTCCTGCTTTAGACCTGGTTCAGTCCTGCTTTAGACCTGGTTTAGACCTGATTCAATCCTGGTTTAGACCTGGTTCTGTCCTGGTTTAGACCTGGTTTAGACCTGATTCAATCCTGGTTTAGACCTGGTTCTGTCCTGGTTCAGTCCTGGTTGAGACCTGGTTCAGTCCTGGTTTAGACCTGGTTTAGACCTGGTTTAGACCTGGTTCAGTCCTGCTTTAGACCTGGTTCAGTACTGGTTTAGACCTGGTTTAGTCCTGGTTTAGACCTGATTCAGTCCTGCTTTAGACCTGGTTTAGTCCTGGTTTAGACCTGATTCAGTCCTGGTTTAGACCTGGTTCTGTCCTGGTTCAGTCCTGGTTTAGACCTGGTTCAGTCCTGCTTTAGACCTGGTTCAGTCCTGGTTTAGACCTGGTTTAGACCTGGTTTAGACCTGGTTCAGTCCTGGTTTAGACCTGGTTTAGACCTGCTTTACACCTGGTTCAGTCCTGCTTTAGACCGGTTCAGTCCTGGTTTAGACCTGGTTCAGTCCTGGTTTAGACCTGGTTCTGTCCTGGTTCAGTCCTGGTTTAGACCTGGTTCAGTCCTGGTTTAGACCTGGTTTAGACCTGGTTTAGACCTGGTTCAGTCCTGCTTTAGACCTGGTTCAGTCCTGGTTTAGACCCAGTTTAGACCTGATTCAGTCCTGGTTTAGACCTGGTTCTGTCCTGGTTCAGTCCTGGTTCAGTCCTGGTTTAGACCTGGTTTAGACCTGGTTCAGTCCTGCTTTAGACCTGGTTCAGTCCTGGTTTAGACCCAGTTTAGACCTGATTCAGTCCTGGTTTAGACCTGGTTTAGTCCTGGTTTAGACCTGATTCAGTCCTGGTTTAGACCTGGTTCTGTCCTGGTTCAGTCCTGGTTTAGACCTGGTTCAGTCCTGCTTTAGACCTGGTTCAGTCCTGGTTTAGACCTGGTTTAGACCTGGTTTAGACCTGGTTCAGTCCTGGTTTAGACCTGGTTTAGACCTGCTTTACACCTGGTTCAGTCCTGCTTTAGACCGGTTCAGTCCTGGTTTAGACCTGGTTCAGTCCAGGTTTAGACCTGGTTCTGTCCTGGTTCAGTCCTGGTTTAGACTTGGTTCAGTCCTGGTTTAGACCTGGTTTAGACCTGGTTTAGACCTGGTTCAGTCCTGCTTTAGACCTGGTTCAGTCCTGGTTCAGTCCTGGTTCAGTCCTGGTTTAGACCTGGTTTAGACCTGGTTCAGCCCTGTTTAGTCCTGGTTCAGTCCTGGTTTAGTCCTGGTCCAGTCCTGGCAATGGGCTCGGTGGTCCTGTAATGACCCTCTGTACGCAGACCCTCCACACTGGATATTAGGACCAGGAGTATGGCTCAGGAAACAGGAAATGGCCGTTATCCGTTTTTTTCATTATTCATTTAAACATTTGTTTTTTTGTTTTCTTATCTTTGGTTTTATTTTGAAAACCGAATGATACATGGATTCAGAGTGTTTTCTTTTTGACAGAAGAACTCGAAAAACACAACTTCAGAAACATCAGAAAATAGTGTAACACCTACAAGGTGCTACGAGAAGAGTTTTGAAGTCCACACTGCTGAAGTCACGGTGATCCGAGCGTGTGGGAGACTGTGTACATTTAGAGGAATGCAGTGGTAATTGGGTTTGGATCTGTGTGTGTCGGATAAGATGTGGTCGCCATGGATACGGCTCCTCACAGTCTGGAGATGTGTGCGGAGGGTAGCGGCAGCTGATAAGCCTCGAACACAGACAAGAGGGGTCCGCGGTCAAGGAAAGAACCCGGTCGTACGTAGACAATGACTACTTTCAGATGGGCCTGGATAGTCAAAATAAGCAACCACTAAAAAGTTATGTAGTAAAAGGAGCATAGTATGAGTACTTTTTTACTTTAATATGAGGTTTCAAGGGCCTATTTTACGCTATGATCTATGTTATAATATTTTCCCATCACAAACACACCTGAAGTTGTGTTTGTTTCATTCACACATGATTAACCCACAAATCCTGCATATTTAGGCTGAGTTCAGTACTAGAATTGCCAAACTCTGCTCAGTAAAAGTTAAAAGATCACTGTGGTTGGTGGTTCGAAGCCTCGGACCCTGCAAGTTTGGAGCAGTTCTGTTTCCATTTGTTTTCTTGGTTTTCATCGGTTTGTGCTTTGCGTTGTTTCTCTATCTATGACACATTTGTCTTTGTATTGTGCGGTGTTTGTTTTTGTTTCATTTGCACCACGTTCTTGGTTTGTACCTCGTTTAAACGTGTGCTTGAGTTTGTGAATTTGCATCGTTTCTGTACTTGAAGCGGTTTTCTTTAACTGAGACACATTGGGCTGTTGCAGTAAATTTGTCCACTGTAGAATCCCGTTCTCAACATAATCATTATTAGTTGAGCAGTCAGATCCACTCAACCACAATTTGGCGGTGTGATTCCAGCTCCCACAGATGAATGCTGTTGTTGTGTCCTTGGGCAAGACACTTAACCCATCTCATCCCTAGTGTCTGTGTACACTGGTGCATGAATGTTTGTGTGGTTACTTGATGTAAAGCATTCTTAGTGCCTTGAAGGTGGAAAAGCGCTGTAATGAAATGCAGCCATTTACCATTATGTGACATTGCAAGGTGGAAAAGAGCATTTTGAGCTTTGTAGGATGTAGACTAAAAAGGGTGTAAGGATATCCATGTCTCACGATATGATATGGTCACTGTATGAACCTCACAGTACAATATTTATTGTGATATCGTGGGAAAGCTCACGATATGGTGGGGAGGCTCTCTGCAGCCTAGTCACCGTAATGGGACTGACAAGGAGGTGTAATTTTAGATAGCGTAACTGCCATTTCGTCAAACTATAAAAGGTTATATGCAAGTTTGTCTATGTGAATAGCTAGTACCTGGTTTTCTAATTTTCAACTACTTTTTGTAAGAAAACATCAAAAACAAGACAAGCTTTGGGTTGTCTGTGGATGTTCAAGGCATTAGTTATTTCTAGGGGGCGTAACGATATGCAAGTCTCACGATGTGATATTGTCACTGTATGAACCTCGCAGTACAATATTTCTTGCGATATTGTGGGAAAGCTCACGATATTACGATATTCTACATAATAACAAGACTGACATTCTAAAATGCTCTGACCAGTGATTTGGTACAACATTTATTGTCATTAGGGATGGAACAATATCCAAATCTCTCTGTACGATATTTTCACCATAAACATCTCACCGTACCAGATTTATTGCAATATAAACCTGTAAATATGATAATTTTTCCTCTAAAAATGCCTTCACAAGACTTAATCCAAAGAATGAAGATTTCAAAGTGCTTAGAACAGTTATTTCTTCATGTAGTCTGCACTGAAACGGAGCAAAGGATCATGGTCTATGTAGTCCCCCTCTCTCTGTCCCTCTGTCCCCCTCTCTCTGTCCCTCTGTCCCCCTCTGTCCCCCTCTCTCTGCCCCTCTGTCCCCCTCTCTCTGCCCCTCTGTCCCCCTCTCTCTCTGCCCCTCTGTCCCCCTCTCTCTGTCCCCCTCTCTCTCTGCCCCTCTGTCCCCCTCTCTCTGTCCCCCTCTCTCTGTCCCCTCTCTCTCTGTCCCTCTGCCCCCTCTCTCTGTCCCTCTGTCCCCCTCTCTCTGTCCCCCTCTCTCTGCCCCTCTTCTCTCTCCTCCCTCTCTTCTCTCTCTCTTGCTTCCTCTCTTCTCACCCCCTCTCTCTCTTCTCTCTCTCCTCCCCCTCTCTTCTCTCCCTCCTCCCCCTCTCTTCTTTCTCTCCCTCCTCCTCTCTTCTCTTCTTTTCTCTCCCTCCCTCCTCTCTTCTCCTCTCCACTCCTCCCTCTCTCTCTCCTCCTCCTCTTTTCTCTTCTTTGCTCTCCCTCCCTCCTCTCTTCTCTCTCTCCCTCCACCCTCTCTCCTGGATGAACAGGTTCGACCGGTGCGGCTCTGGTCAAACAAGGAAACTGTCAAACAAAACCAGATTCTGTTTGTGGCAAAAAACAAAGAGACTTCACCAAATGGAACCAGGACTGAGCCACAGGGGCTCCAGATACTTCGGCCTGAAGTCAGTAATCTGACTTAATAGTGACACATGAGGTCTGGAGGTGCACAAGCAAATTAAAGCCCCAGTGTGGAACATTTTGGCCAAAAAAAGAGACTGTTTTTACCTCTTCAAAACCAGAGCTGGAGTTGTGTTTTGTTTCATTCACACATGCTTGAGAAACACTTTATTATTAGTCTGTCTGCATTTCCAAAGCTCAAAATGCTCTGTTCCACCTTATGATGTCATGAAGCTGTAGCTTTGAAGTGAACAGCTCCTTTTACCTTTAGTTCATTAGAGATCAGCAATTCCAGGGCTCGGGTCCTGACTCGAACCAGGAAGTCCGAGCACATAAGTCCTGGTCTCAGGTCTCTGCACTGCCCCCTGTGGCTCAGGGACTTTAAAGTGGCTCTGCTTGTGCACAAGTCTCTCCACGGCCGAGCACCAAAGTCCATCTGTGACAGGTTAGTGCCACATGAACCATCTGCACTGAGGAGCTCAGGGGCCAACTCCTGCTGGTCCCAGAGTCAGGACTAAACTCAGGGGCAGTGCAGAGACCTGAGACCAGGACGATCTCTAGATCTCTACAAACATCCATCCATCCATTTTCTTCTACATATCCGGGGCCGGGTCATGGGGGCAGCAGTGTAATGAGGGACTCCCAGACTTCACTTCCCTCACCCCAGACACTTCCTCCAGCTCCTCCTGGACCCCGAGTCGTTCCCAGGCCCAGAGACATAGTCCCTCCAGTGTGTCCTGGGTCTTCCCCGGGCCTCCTCTCGGTGGGACATGCCCAGAACACCTCCTGAGGGAGGAGTCCAGGAGGCATTAGAACAGATGCCCTCCCCTCAGCTGCTCCTCTCCATGTGGAGGAGCAGCGGCTCTACTCCAGCTCCTCCAGTGTGACAGAGCTCCTTACCCTATCTCCTAAGGGAGCGCCCGGCCACTGGAGGAAACTCATTTTGACCTCTTATATCTGCAATCTCATCCTTTCGTTCACTACTGTATGCAACTTTCCTGCTCCACTACATGCTTGTCTCCGTGGCAATAAATCAGCCTGGAATATTCCACAGTGAGTGATTAGATCTGGCATCACATGTGCGTTTGGTCATGTGTGTCACAGATCAGGCAGAGGCACATTCCTCTGTTCTCATGTGACTTAGGTTAAATAAGTGTGTGTATTTAAAGCTCACTGACTTTTCCTTTCTATCACATCTGTGGAGAGGCGACCCCGCTCACAGTCAGAACGCCTGCTTTTTTAAGGTATATTTGAACTACAAAACCACCTGTAACTGAATAAACATAAAGTAGAGCTGTTTTTATTTTTTTTTATTTAACCTTTATTTAACCAGGAAAAAGTCTCATTGAGATTAAAAATCTCTTTTTCAAGAGCGACCTGGCCAAGAGGCCACAAAAATTACGCTTTCAAACAGATAAAAACAGACATACACATTCAGTATGACAGAATAATCAACACAATTCAAAGATAGTTAAAACAATTACACCCTGTGGATTCCAGATCTCTGTTTTTTAAAATCTGTTTAAAAGATTCTAAGGAGACCAGCTCCTTAGACCATAAAAGTGACATAGTGCACCTTTAATGAACTGAGAATTGGTCATTACCTCGACTTTGCACCGGTGCTGCTGCTGGACATCTTTGTTTCTGCGAGTTGCGTAGTTGTGTATCAGTCGAAGGTCTGAGTTGGAGTTTCTCAGGACCTGTGTCGCCCTTATATACTTATAGAACCCTTTATAAGAGACTCTTGATGATGTCACAAAGAAATAGAATGTCTGACGGAACGTGTTGCCAGGTGACGCCAGGTGAATCTTTCCTTATATGGACATGAGTGCGTTGCCATAGTTACACAATGCTGAATGTCAATAATTACATTGGAAGTGTCTGAATGTCCATCCTAGGCCCTAAACCCCAAACACTACACTGACCTGCACTCTTTAGTGAACTCTATAGAACCTCATTCACTGAGGTCCAGACGCAGATTCACGACTTTGAGGTCACATGTGTATTAGACCTCAATTAGTCTTGATTTAGACCTTATTTAAAACTGGTGTAGACCTGGTTTAGACCTAGTTTAGTCCTGGTTTACTTTTGGTTTAGATCTGGGTCAGACTTTTAGTAATTAGATATGGTTTAGCCCTATATTAGTCCTGGTTTAGACCTGGATTAGTCCTGGTTTAGTCCTGGCTTAGACCTGATTTTGTCACTGTATTTCTCCAGGCTTAGTCCTGTACAGTATATTAGACCTGATTTAGTCCTGGTTAAGACTTAAACAATGGTTTTGTCCTCTAGTGGTCCTGTTTTAGACCTGGTTCAGATCGGGTTTAGACCTAGTTTAGACCTGATTTAGTTTTGGTATAGACCTAGTTCAGATCTGGCTTAGCCCTATATTAGTCCTGGTTTAGACCTGGTTTAAATCTGTATTAGTCCTGGATTAGAACTGTATTAGAACCCCTCGGAGGAATAAGATGGACTCGCAGCCCCGACTTTGAACTACACTAAATGTGAACTGTGCCTGAGTGAACTGTGGTAGTAGTTATTACCCCACAGAAGTAAAATTCCCCCCTCTTTAAGCAGGGCTCTACAGTGCGCCCATTTCACTCTCATTTGCGAGTAAATATTTTGTCGTGCGAACGTGGTAAACAAAACAGGCGCACATGTGCGAGTGCTTCTGCAGCCACAATAAGGAGAACTGCGCACAGACGTAACATGACGAGTTAAACGTTCTACATGTGTCAAACATTAGGGGCAAACTCACACTAGGACTTTAGAATCGTGCCCAAGCCTGGATCGCACCTAAAGCGCGGCACGCCCAGCGAGAGCGCAACCGAACCGTGCATGACCCCAGCATACGAGCTCCGCGTGTGCCCGATATCACTGATGGAACAAACTCAGCTTCAAAATACACCCACGCCCCCTTAACCGAGGAGCAGCACCGCAGCAAGACCCACACCTGCCCCACCACTCAGTAGACACCCCCGTGCCGCTGGTATATAGAATTAAGTTAGAATTTGTCAAACCTAGTTAAAGATGAATTGTTGGTGCAGTTTGGAAGATTCCAATACTGGCGTTCTATGGCACATACCGGTAAGCACAATAAGGCAGTTCACTACCAATATAATAAAAAGTGTGAAAAAACCTGAAGTCACATAAAATTGATACCACTGACCTACAGCATGGATCGATACAAAAATATACAATAAAATACATAAATACAGTATACCTTATATATATCGGCGCATGCCCCACATGTTTTGCCTCTTCATGAAGACAAAGCTTCAAAGACTTCAAAGCTTTGAAGTGTCCACAGATGGACAGACGGACGGACGGACAGACAGACGGACGGACAGCGCCATACCATAATACGTCCCGTCTTAGAACGGGCGTATAAAAAAACATAAAAGACAATACTGTCTCACTTGTTAAAAGCCTGTGGAAAAAAGGGACATTTTAGGAGTGATTTAAAATAAGGTACAGACTCCACAGCTGTGGGGCAGCAACAGAAAACGCACAGTCCCCACAAAGCTGTGTTTAGTCTTTAGGACGGTGCTGGAGCTGGTCTGCTGACTTGAGAGTGCGAGAGGGGGTGTAAGGGTGAATCATTCTTTATGGAGACAGATACGTCTTGTTGTGGATTACTATAGCTCAAGGATTTTTTCCATGGAAACAAGCAGGTCACAACAAAATGTAATGTTGTAGTAGGACTCAGTTTCCATGTGTGACTTATGAGAGAGAAAGAACTGATACGACCACATTCACATGCAGCTCTGGTTCAGACAACAGGATCATCTTTTTCTATACTTATTCCTGGCGACTCTAGCGTGATAAGACTTCATAAGATTTCTTCAATTATTGTCTTAAATTAATCCTATTCAATTATTTGCATGAATTTAGCATAAGGTCAAGCAACACGTGCAGAACTTTCGCGCTTTCTTTTCTTAATATTTAGCAGCTTTGATGAACATTAAAGTCAGATCCGTGTGCTACGTTTCAAGTCTGTCACAAAACTTTGACATCAGCTCTGTGAAAAAGACTCAAACCAAACTCACATTTCTTCCTTTTCTTCTGCGCTGTTACGTTGTTGTTGTGACAGAGGCGCGTTAGCTCCGGAGGCTAACTCGGGCCAAATAAAGACTGTTTTTCACTCGGAGCGTCACTGTTTCTCCTGGATCCGCTGTCTCAGCATTAACATGGTATTTTGTGAGGATTGTGAAAAGATTTATAATGTTTAATTCACAGAAACAAGGCTAAACTCCGGGCTAACTCGCTCATGTTTGGAACTTCATGCACCATCCAGTCCGAGCCCGGAAGTACTTCTTCTTCTTCTGGTGCATCACCGCCACCAACTGATTAGGAGCGCGAACTTCGATGGCGACTTACAACTAATAACATACATACATACATACATACATACATACACATACACACACACACACACACACACACACATAAATAAATAAATAAATAAATAACCTAATCATTTTACTAAATCAAATTTCATTTTTAGTTCCTTAATCTCGTTTTCCATTTTATTCCTTTCCCCTGTATATTTTCTACATTCCATTGATGGATATGTGGACAAATGGAAACAATAGAGCGCGTGCTCTATTGTTTCCATTTGTCCACATATCCATTATGTTTTCCTATTTTTTGTAATGTATAGTTTAATCATGTATGTCCTAATCTTTATCTAGATATTAAAATGTCTGTTTTCCTATTTCCCACTGAACCCCTCCTGGACATGTTAGTTTGTTCATTTCTGCTGTTTGAAGAGCGCTCCCGTCAACTGTCGAGTTTATCCAAAAATGTTTGTCACACCTATTAGAACCATGGAGCTATATACTTCGATGATTAGAACCGGTCAAGACAGCTTTAATAGATGAATTAACACGTTTTGTGAAATATATGAGAAATGAATGCTGGCCTACGGGAGTCTGGCCTAAGTCTTCGATCAGAAAGACTGCAGCGAGATCCAGAGATTCATAGAAGAAAGTTTATTGACGATTGGGTGTCGGTATGATGGGAAGGTGTGTGATGTGATGTGGTTATTCTATAACAAACAAAAACAAATATATACAAATGATTAGAACTGTACTTAAACAAACCAAATATACAACAAATAAGGTAAATCAACATGTTTAAATACAGTATGTAGAACGAGATGTTTAAAGCGCACAATATGGTGACAGTCGCGGTATAAATCCAACAGGGGGCGTCAGAGACTATGTCATGACAATATGAATAAAGATGCAGAACGTATTAATGGCGGATCGGATGGGGAATTGACAAATTTACAAGAATACTAAGTTAGATCGTGACGAAAATACTAACAATGGTAAGCAGCACAGCAAACAATACTGAACAAGGTCCATAATAAGTGAGATACTTACTACTCATTTACGCACGAATAAGTATACATAGAGTGGAGAAAGATAGACACGTGTCTTTCTCCGTGGCACTCCCCCTGCGTACTGCTACCTGCGCTACAGTGCGCATGTCAAAGAGGGGCAGTAATGATGTCCTCTTAAAGGCACGGCAGCGTCAAGGCAGGGAAATTTGCACAGCCGCCCCCAAATTCAGTTAATGAATTTGTAATATACAAATGTCCCTGCAGTACTTAGTCCTCAGGCATCTCTGGCAGTGAGATGAGCTTGGTTACCGGTCGAGTGTAAATAGTCCCTTGAATGTCTACCTCAGCGGCTCGGATCCTGCCGTCGTCACTGGGCATTACCTTGGTGACTCGTCCTATGGGCCATCGTGCCCGTGGCAACTGTGGATCAACGACCATGACCACTTGATGTGTACTCAAGTCCGGAGTGTGGGTATGCCATTTCCTTCTCTGGTGAAGGTTAGGCAGGTAATTTTTGGTGAACTGTACCCAGAAGTGGTCTGCCAGGACTTGGCTGTGTTTCCAGCGGCGACGTCCAATTAGGTCACTGCTGCCATAGACTGCTTGCGAAGCAAACGGCTGTTAGTGTTTAGTGGTTTACCTGTCTGCAGAGCAGCGAGCTCTGCAGGGAAGCTCTCCTCCTGCGCTCGCTTGAGAACGGTGACTTCTGTCTCAAGCCGGTCAGAGGCAGTCATTGGAGGCGCGGCCGCCCCGTGTTGGGACAGGTACGTGGCTTGTAGCAAGTCAGACCAGGACTTGCACTGAGCTGGGTCTGGAGTTGTAGGCATGGCAGTCACAATGCTACCACAGAAGGTTGCATCACGGACCTCCTCTGGCTGAGTGGATGAGGCAGCAGGTTTGACTGGCCATTCACTCTGTGGCTGATAGAGGAACCCAGGTCCAGAGGTCCAGCGGCTAGGTTTAGACAAGTCACTGAGAGGTTTGCCACGAGTAATGTCATCTGCAGCATTCTCACTGGATGGGACATAGCGCCAGTTATCTGCTCCCACCAGCTCTTGAATCTCTGCGATGCGAGTCCCCACAAATACTTTATACTGCTGTGACTCTGACTGGATCCAGTGGAGGACAGTGGTTGAATCAGTCCACAGTGTCGTAGCTCTCAAAGGCAGGGTTAGCTCTGTTTGGAGAACCTTTGCTAACTGTGCACCGGACAGAGCAGCGCAAAGCTCTAGGTGGGGGATAGAGAGCTGTTTCTTTGGTGCCACACGGGACCTGGCCAAGACAAAGGATACCTGCACTGCTCCTGTGACACTGTGCTCTGCCCTGAGGTAAGCAACTGCACCATAAGCTCTTTCTGAGGCATCTGTGAATACGTGGAGGTCCACAGGAGTGCTGGCTGGGATGTCAGAGGTGTAGCATCTGGGTATTGAGACCTGCTGCAGTTGTGATAGTTCACTCTCCCATGCCTTCCATAGAGGGAGGAGCTCATCTGTTATCTGCTCATCCCAGTCCCGGCCTTTCTTCCACAGGGCTTGGACCAGTACCTTAGCACGTGTTGTGTATGGGATGAGGAAACTGAGTGGGTCATATTGACTTGCAAGCACCCTGTACACATGTCTCAGTGTGGGTTGGGCAGGTGGGATGTCTCGCTGTCGGTAGCTCAGTTTGAAGTCTTTGAAGCTTTGTCTTCATGAAGAGGCAAAACATTTGGGGCATGCACCGATATATATATAAGGTATACTGTATTTGTGTATTTTATTGTATATTTTTTGTACGCCCGTTGTAAGACGGGACGTATTATGGTATGGCGCTGTCCGTCCGTCTGTCTGTCCGCCTGTCCGTCTGTCACAGCACAAACGAAGCACAAACGATTGAGTTTTTGTGCAGGTTTGACTCTGATGAGGCGACTTCACGCAGGTTGCAAATAATTTCCCCCCTTTGCAGGTGTGACATCATCACGTTCTAGAATCTGAAAAACCAATATTGAAAATATACAGAAAAATAATTCCTCTATCGTCATGACGACACTGAGCTGAGTGATGTCATACAGGTCGATTCTGTCTCCATGACGACTTTGACTTTGAGCTTTGACTTCAAAAGACAAAGACAAAGTGAACGTTATTCTGGAGCTGTGGGGGGTGAATGTTTCGAGACTTGATATCAGAAATTGGTCAGACTCGACAGAGAAAGACACAGCAGAGAAACCGCAGACGAACTTCCATGCTGTAGGTCAGTGGTATCAATTTTATGTGACTTCAGGTTTTTTCACACTTGTTATTAATATATTGGTAGTGAAGAGGCTTCACTTCCACTGTGAGAGGGCACAGAGACAGACATGTCTCTGTGCAAAGATATCCATTTTCAAATACAAAACCAAACATGAACACTGTGTTCGAGGAATTGAGGAGGGAGCAGAAGTTGTGCGATGCTTTGCTCAACGTGGCCGGCGTGCAATTCCCAGCACACAAACTGGTTCTGTGTAGCTGCAGCACATACTTTAAAAGCCTCTTCACTAACTGGTCCAGCCCTGACTGCCAGGTGTTTGAGATCTCCAGTGTGTCAGCTGATATCATGAAGATTATCCTGGACTACTGCTACACCGGGGTGGTGCACATCACCCAGGAAAACCTCCAGGAGCTCTTTATAGCTGCTGACTACTTAGATGTGAGCGGCATTACCGAAGTCTGCTGTCAGGTCATGAAGGAGCAAATGTCCCCCAGTAACTGCATCACTGTATGGGGTATCTCAAACAAGTACTACTACCCCCAGCTGAGGAAACAAGCCTTCTTATACGTCCTGAAGCATTTCGAAGAGGTGGTGACCAGCTCTGAAGAGTTCTTCCAGCTCTCCAGGGAAGACCTGTGTTCAGTCATTGATGATGATCGGCTGAACGTGAAGGAGGAGACCACCGTGTTAGTGGCAGTCATCAGATGGATTGCACATGCTCCTGAGGAAAGGAACCACTACTTGGCCGACCTCCTACTAAAAGTCCGTCTGGGTCTGATCCCTGTTGATTACTTCACTCAGTGCATGATTAGATATAACCTGTCCCACTACATTCATAACTGGAAGATTGTGGAGGAGAAGATCATAAAGGTGATGTTGGATGAAAGAGCTAGGAGGTACAATGCCTCCCTGCCCCCCACACGTCTAGCCACTCCAAGGCTGCCCAGTGCGGTGCTTATGGTTATTGGTGGCTATGACCAAAACAGAAGAAGAATCAACAGAATTGAAGTCTATGACAACCGCACCGATCGCTGGGTGGGTGTGGCTAATGATGACTGGACTCCAAGAGCCCATCACGGCACAGTGTTCCTTAATGGATCTGTGTACGTGATTGGAGGGTTTGACAGCAATCCCCAGCTCAACACTACCTGCAAGTACGACCTGGCAATTCACACGTGGCAAGAAATGGCACCCATGCATTCACGTAGGAGCTTCATTAGTGTGACTTTGCTGGATGGTTTGATCTACGTGATAGGCGGGTTCGATGGATGGGACACTCTGAAGACAGCCGAAAGGTACTTGCCAGTGACCAATCAGTGGACCATGATTTCACCTATGAACGAAAAGAGGAGCTATGCCAGCAGCACAGTGTACAATGGAAAGATCTACATTTGTGGAGGTTTTAATGGTAAACATGACCTGGCATCAGCTGAGACTTACAACCCACTAACCGAACAGTGGACCATGATAGCGGATATGTCCACCATGCGCTCTGGGCTCAGAGTCATCGCCTATGCCAATGAAATCTACGCTGTTGGTGGGTTTAATGGGGATTCCCGTTTGAACACTGTTGAAGCCTATAACCCCGCAACCAACACGTGGCGCCCCCTACCCAACATGTGGACCGAGCGCAGCAGGTTTGGCATCGGGGTTGTTGACAATCAGCTATATGTTGTAGGCGGGGACAATCGGGGCACCCTTCGTTGTGCTGAATGTTTTGATGCAAGGACCGGAGTTTGGACTCGGGTGCGGGACATGGAGATCCCTCGTTCTGACCCGAGCTGCTGTGTGGTGTTTGACCTTCCCAACATGGCCGACTTTGCTCCGCCCCGCCCTCCTCCTCATGACGATTCCACTGAGGAGTAGATGCGCACTCATTTAAATAAAAGCATCTATTAACTGCAAAAAAGTGTTCAGTTTTGTTGTTGTCGATTGTTTTTTATACACTAGTGACAGTAGCTCATTTGATATAGTGCTCGTCCTCTAATTTGAAGGTTGCCGGTTCGAATCCCGCTCTCAACATACACATCATTGGGAGAGTGATCAGATCCTCTGGCCCACAGGTTGGTGGTTCGATTCCAGCTCCCAAAGAAGAATGCTGTTGTTGTGTCCTTTGGCGTGGTTCCCTGATGTAAAAGTGCTTTAAATGCATTGAAGGTGGAAAAGCTCTATATAAAATGTTACCATCAAATAGACTTTTTCCAGGTATTTAGTATGAAAAAGGGATGCACAAAAATGAGTACGACTGCTTCTTTCTGAGTACTTGAAGATACCGAGTACTGATACATGACATTATTTTTACATAGGTTTTATTATGAAGTAGATCTAATTAATTTCATAGGATTATTATAATATAGCCTACTTAATGTGTCAAAGCTCAAAGAAGCAGAGAACGTGGGTTGTTCTCGCTTTCAGCAGCAGAACATTTGAGAAGAGAGTTCAGATCTACGGCAAGAGGGAAACAATAATCCTATACATTGTAAACAACAGAAAAGCACATTGATGTTTTGCCTCTTCATGAAGACAAAGCTTCAAAGACTTCAAAGCTTTGAAGTGTCCACAGACGGACGGACGGACGGACAGACGGACGGACGGACAGCGCCATACCATAATACGTCCCGTTTTATCACGGGCGTATAAAAATACATAGAGAAACAGAAAAATATATAGAAAAACAGGCGTTCTGACTGTGAGTGGGGTCGCCTCTCCGCAGATCTGACCTGAAAAGTTACAAAATGCACCTTTAAGTCTGGATTTAAGTGTGATTTAGCTGCTTAACAAATCATAACATCATTACAAAGGTTTAGGCACTATTACATTACTACAAAACATTCTTTAAAATGTAAGAAAAGTTGAATTTTCACAATGTAATGATATGTTTTTTATCATGTAAATGTAATTTCTTTAATATTTTGTCTTATTTCAGAACAAAACCACATTATATCTGTCCAGGAAAGGTTTTACTTTGTCCTATAACAGTATTATTATTTATTGAAAAGAGTGTGTAGTTTCAATACTAGTTTTAGTTTTAATTTGTATCTGGGTATATATAAATGAAATAAAACGAGATTTTAACATAATTTCTAATACATACATGCACATTTCACGATTCGGTTTCTAATTTTAGCCTCACAGTTTTTTATTTATTTGATTTCATAGTTTTGTTTCTATTCTAATTCTGCTTTTCGTAAGTGTAAAAGACGTTACTCGCCAACACATGACCACTTTTTGTGCAATCTGCGCTAGTTTCACTCCTCCCAGGTTTGAAGATTTGACTTTTTTATGTTTTATTTCATTTATTTATCTCTTACTAATGATTATTTGAGTATTCGACTGGTCAGCGATTCATTTTTTTCCATGAGTCGACTGATCACAGGCTGAAATGTGGAGACTATTTACCAAAAAGTTGTGTTAAATGTCTTATTGATGAGAATATGAAATAGTTTGGTATTTTTTGTGACGTTTCAGTGTAATAACGGCGAAGTGTTATAAAAGCTGTTTACGTGTGTGTAAAGAGCAGATAACGATTACGGTGATACAAAATACAACTCTTTATAATCGGCCTGTCACAATTAGCCCTGTTTTTATTTATTTTCTCAGCAAAATCTGGTATATTTAGATGTTTTTTAAAGGTACCTCATCAAAAACAGACCTGGAGTTGTGTTTTATTTCAATCACACATGTTTGAGTAACTCTTTTTTATTAGTCTCTGTACATCTTCAAAGCTCAAAATGCTCTGTTCCACCTTGTGATGTCATGTGGTGGTAGTTTAGCAGCTCCTTTTTACCGTTAGTTCGGTAAAATCTTCTAAAATGATCTTCCTCATGATTCTACTGAAGGTGTGTGGAGTTTAGAAACACAGTGGTGCATTTCCTGTATCACCGCATGACATCACAAGGTGGAACAGAATGTTTTCAGTTTGAAAAAAGAACTCTAAATGTGCAGGGTTTGTGCGTTAAACATGTGTGAATGAAACAAAACACAACTTCAGGTCTGTTTGTGATGAGGAAACATCAGAAAATAGTGTAATATGGGCCCTTTAATAAACTCTGTCCACATAAAATAAAAAATAGAAATAATAGAAATGAATTTAAAAAGTAAATAATAAATTAAAATTAATTAATTAATTAAAATAAAGTAAATTAAAATTAAAATTAAAATTAAAATTAAAATTAAAATTAAATAAAAATAAAATAAAATTAAAATTAAATAAATGCTCCTTCGTTATAATAAACTCAAACGTGTCCCTCTCTGGTGCCCAGGTCCGGACACGTGGGTAGAGGGGTACCCAGTGGCTGATGGACCCCGCCAGAGCCCCATAAACATCGTCCCGAGAGAGGCGGAGGGAGAAAATATGAATGATGAAGGTAAGTAACTAATATTTAAGTTAAATTCTCAGTTCATTAAAGGTGCACTATGTCACTTTTATGGTCAAATCAAATGTAGTTAAAGATCATGCAAAATTTACTTTTCAGACTTTTAACCATGTTACAGTTGTTTCCCCTTCTCATTTACCCGCTTGAAGTTGTGTACCAAAAAAGTTACATAGTGCTGCTTTAATGAATGTCTTTGAAGCTTTGTCTTCATGAAGAGGCAAAACATGTGGGGCATGCGCCGATATATATATAAGGTATACTGTATTTGTGTATTTTATTGCATATTTTTGTATCGATCCATGCTGTAGGTCAGTGGTATCAATTTCATGTGACTTCAGGTTTTTCACACTTGTTATTATATTGGTAGTGAACTGCCTTATTGTGCTTACCGGTATGTGCCATAGAACGCCAGTATTGGAATCTTCCAAACTGCACCAACAATTCATCTTTAACTAGGTTTGACAAATTCTAACTTAATTCTATATACCAGCGGCACGGGGGTGTCTACTGAGTGGTGGGGCAGGTGTGGGTCCTGCTGCGGTGCTGCTCCTCGGTTAAGGGGGCGTGGGTGTGTTTTGAAACTGAGTTTGTTCCATCAATGATATCGGCCACACGCGGAGCTCGTATGCTGGGGTCATGCACGGTTCGGTTGCGCTCGCGCTGGGCGTGCCGCGCTTTAGGTGCGATCCAGGCTTGGGCACGATTCTAAAGTCCTAGTGTGAGTTTGCCCCTAATGTTTGACACATGCAAAACGTTTAACTCGTCACGTTACGTCTGGGGTGGGTGGGATATTTAACCTTGTTTCATGAATTCCACAGTTGGGATGGACCTTAACCGTGTTCGGCCTGAACTCAAGGAACCACCAGGAGAACCGTCCCCGCTGATCTGGATGAAGCACTCAACTTTGTGACTTAAGCAAAAGTACAGATACAGGAGCAAAAAGTTATTCAGGTAAAAGCATCACATCGAATAGGCTTTCCCCAGGACAGTCCCTGTTTTAAGCCCTGTGTCTCCTGTCCCAGCAGATTTATCCAAAACCACTGATTTGTTCCAGTTTTATACAAGAAATGTTTCAGGTGTCTCCATTTTTGACCAATCTGATCCCTGCCAACAGTAAACTGAGACATACATTGACATTTGTTTAGGTAAGATACTGAAAAACTGCTTAAAATGACCAAAACATAATGAAAATGTGACTAAACGGACATTAGTGCTGAATGCATAACAAGTTTCCATAATTACACACTAATTTCACAGTTTTATCATTCCCAACCCAAACCAGGGACATCCCAGTTTTTGAGTGTGAAAATCTGGTCACCCTAACAGAAAAGTCGACTTAAGTAAAACTCCTGAAGTACCTGTTTAAAAATGTACTTTAAGAGTAAAAAGTGAAAGCATTTTGTAGAAATGTTTAGAACAATTAAAGCAAATGTAATGATATTGATAAAGAATTTAGCTGTTTTTAATTTATTCAATGATTTCTTGATTTTTCTAGCTGTTTTTTTAATCTATTTTATTTGTTCAAAGTTGAGACTCACTGTATCATGTATAATGGTGTCATTTTGCATGTTGCACACTCTACTCTGTTTTCTGTCATTATTACCGCTGTATATTCCTGTCAGTCACTGTATATTGTGGTAATCTTGTTGTAAATATTGGTATATTTTAATTTCACTGCTAAGTGCACTGAGGCACTTTAAACGTCAGTAAACTTAAAGTGAAATTAAATGTGCTGAAAATAAGTCTCAGCTTTTTCAGCAGGTCTCAAACCACAAAGAAAAGTACTTGTTAAGAAAAGTACTTTTTACTTTTCTAAAATTTAGTGGAGTAGAAAATACAGATACCTGCTCTCAAATGTAGTGAAGTAAAAGTAAAAAGTATCCACTGTAAAATGTACTCAAGTAAAGTACAGATACTTAAAAATTGTACTTTTACTTTTGTACTTGGTTCCCTTCACTGCTCATGATCAGGTCTGTCACGTACTTTGAGTGACTTATGGACCATCCATCCATCCATCCATCTTCTCCCGCTTAATCCAGCTGGGTCGCGGGGGCAGCGTGCTGCCCAATACTCATAGCACCTGACCCCCCCTATGAACCCCTCTGCAGGTGGTGAGCCCACAGGAGGACTTATGGACCAATGAAACATTTTGAAATGGATTCTGTGAGACGAAGCCAATGTTCTGCTCGTAGTTCTGAGGTACAGCAGCGCCTTTTTTATACGCCCGTTGTAATAAGACGGGATGTATTATGGTATGGCGCTGTCCATCCGTCCGTCCGTCTGTCCGTCTGTCCGTCCGTCCGTCTGTGGACAACCGTCTCACCTAGGAATGTCAAACTTCATGGCTGGACACCCCATGGGTCAAGGATGTTCCCTATTGATTTCAAGGTCACAGGGTCAAAGGTCAAGGTCACTTTATATATATATCGGCGCATGCCCCACATGTTTTGCCTCTTCATGAAGACAAAGCTTCAAAGACTTCAAAGCTTTGAAGTTTAAAGTTCAAAGGTGACACACAGTTCCAGCTGCAGCGGTTGCTAGGCAACGGGAGAGAGAGAATACAAGACAACTACACATTACCTTGTCCGCGCTCTAGCTCGACAACCGTCTCACCTAGGAATGTCAAACTTCATGGCTGGACACCCCATGGGTCAAGGATGTTCCCTATTGATTTCAAGGTCACAGGGTCAAAGGTCAAGGTCACGGCCCGACCCTTTGCGAAAACCTTGTCAGTATTGGAATCTTCCTAACTGCACCAACAATTCATCTTTAACTAGGTTTGACAAATTCTAACTTAATTCTATATACAATAATTCAAAGTACGGGCGTATTTTGCCCCGCTGCTGGAGCTCTTGTATATAGAGCTTTTCCACCTTCAATGCATTTAAAGCACTTTTACATCAGGGAACCACGCCAAAGGACACAACAACAGCATTCTTCTTTGGGAGCTGTTTTTATTATTATTATTATTATTATTATTATTTTGCCTCGATGCTTCGTTTTATTTTCATACGCTCTGCGATGGCCGGGACCTTCTGCAGTAGAGATAGTTTCTCATAGATGTATAATAAGAGCGCACACCGCATCACTGCATCTCCTCCTGTACACCGCACACATGGGTAAGACACTCACTAGACACTAATGTTAATTTAGCATCAGAAGTTATGCTCTCACTCGGTGATAAAGTGTTTTAGTGCTGAAAACATCACTCGCTTTGTGACTTGATGTTGACTGTGCATCTGTGGTTCCTTTTGGGCTTTGGCAATGATAGTGAAAAATAATCACTCGCAGCGTATGAAAAAAGAGAAGAGCTGGTTCATTTTCAGAACTATAAACAGTTATGCACTATGAACGAACGAGTTCATTTTGAAATTTGTGAACTGAACTTTGAACGAACGTTCATGTAGAAAATGAACTTTCCCAACACTGCAGGAGGTAGGCCTACGAGCTGACAGAGACTGTCCACAAAAGTATTTTGCATTTAATTTGCCATAATTTGCATCAGGCATTTAACCAAGGGCCTACTTTTAAGTGAATGTCAGTGTTCTGTTATGCACAAAAATTGTTTTAAAAATGTTTAATATGTATAATTCGCCTGTCTTAAATTTATTGGGTTTCGCCTTTGTGTGGCGCCATCTGGTGGACATTCGGGGAATTGCAGTCAGAGCGCATGTTATTTTGAACAAAACTTTATTGAACGCAGTAGCAGTTCTGGGAAGAACATGGCGGCACGCTGTTGGTTGCCTTTGTGTCCGCAAATTTCTTTGTTTTAGAGTTGCATCGCCGGTATGTATTTTGTACGTATGTTCAACAGCTTAAGATTATTTGTAAGTCCGGCATTGTGGTGTTTATTTAGTTGTTTATCTCTAGTATTGTAATATGTTAATAATTACACGAGTACCTTGCAGCTCTCAAAATGGCGTCAGATAGCGTGGCGTCAGATGTGTGGATTTACAACCTTGCACTTGTGTTGTTTATTGTATATTTTTGTAATTTTAATAGACATATTGTAATTTTACATTTGTCTGTTCTACAGTTTCACCTTTTCAAGCATCATTAAACCTGCTTAAAGACAACCATGTCTGCAGAGTCTTTGATGTAAGAAAGGAGTTTATCGCCATAGTTTCCATTACGGCACAGTCAGGCTTTTGATGGAAAGGCAGTATCATCTATCACGCTCTTCTTTAGTGAGAAGAGAACATTTTTTACAATGCAATAACATATGAAACATGTTTGCTGCGAACCCCCTGACACTTTGCAGAATGCTTAAGACTAAACTTGGTTTTGTGCTGAAGACTGTAAAACAGATTTGCTAGTTGTGTTATAGCTGAACTCATGGTCTTTGTGTTACAGAAGTAATGGAGCAGGAAAAGGACTCTCAGCAGGTATGTTCTATCCCCTTTAAACGGTACTTTAGAGCTCTTAAATAAGCTTTACACCGTTGTTGGATTCACTTCTTTTGTCACTTTTCTGGTTCTAATGAAAGCTGCTTTTTGGTGTTGGTTTTGCTGTTACAGTCGACTGCAGGTGGCCGACAGGTGTCGCCTGACAGCACTGAGATTCCACTGGACTGGTTTGAGAAGGTCTGTATCTTACCCTAACTGCATTAATACTGTTTTAATCATGTGTGGATGTATGATTTTAATGGACTGTAAATGAGGGGATTTAGGCATTAACATTTATTATTACAATAGTTTTATTACAAAGGCAGGCTGACAGTAGTACTTAGATAAACTGATTGATTTCTATTATTTCAGTTGTGTTACACTGAGGGCAAAGCAGCTGAAGAACCTGAAGAGGTGGGTATCCTGACTGTTCTCATTTCCTTTATTAACAATGAAATGTAACTTCTTCCAAAGCAAACAGAACTACTGAACAATAATCCAAATGTAAAAGGCAAGCAGCATGTATGAAAGGATTTCATACATGCTTCAAAGTCTTGGCTTAGTCCTGGTTTAGTCGTGGTTCAACCTGGTTCAGTCCTAGTTTAGCCCTTTGTTGGTATTAAAAGATCAAAACCCGTGACTTAAATTGTTCTTGGGGCTCAAAGGGGTAATGTGTGATCAGTGATGTCCTTGAATGTCTTATCTTCTGAAGATACAATATCAAAGTTTGCTCTTGTATTTTTTTAGCAGAATATGACAAACGGTCTTACAATTTAGATTTGTCTGTATGGGCTTGTCACATGTGTATGCATTATTAACAGTTTGCTTCTGTTCTTGCTGATTTCCAGACTCCACCCAGAAAAATCTACAAGAAAGTCAGACAACAGCCAGCAGACAGTAGCAGTGCTTCTTTGACCGTTATGAATGTGAAGAAAATGAGGAATGGATCAAAAAACTATCAGCAGAAAAGAAACTACTGCCTTTTTTGTGATAAGCCTTTTTTAAAGATTGCACGCCATCTTGAACAGAGGCACTCACTAGACACTAATGTTAATTTAGCATCAGAAGTTATGCTCTCACTCGGTGATAAAGTGTTTTAGTGCTGAAAACATCACTCGCTTTGTGACTTGATGTTGACTGTGCATCTGTGGTTCCTTTTGGGCTTTGGCAATGATAGTGAAAAATAATCACTCGCAGCGTATGAAAAAGAGAAGAGCTGGTTCATTTTCAGAACTATAAACAGTTATGCACTATGAACGAACGAGTTCATTTTGAAATTTGTGAACTGAACTTTGAACGAACGTTCATGTAGAAAATGAACTTTCCCAACACTGCAGGAGGTAGGCCTACGAGCTGACAGAGACTGTCCACAAATGTAAAAATTAAATGAAATTTTAAAAGTATTTTGCATTTAATTTGCCATAATTTGCATCAGGCATTTAACCAAGGGCCTACTTTTAAGTGAATGTCAGTGTTCTGTTATGCACAAAAATTGTTTTAAAAATGTTTAATATGTATAATTCGCCTGTCTTAAATTTATTGGGTTTCGCCTTTGTGTGGCGCCATCTGGTGGACATTCGGGGAATTGCAGTCAGAGCGCATGTTATTTTGAACAAAACTTTATTGAACGCAGTAGCAGTTCTGGGAAGAACATGGCGGCACGCTGTTGGTTGCCTTTGTGTCCGCAAATTTCTTTGTTTTAGAGTTGCATCGCCGGTATGTATTTTGTACGTATGTTCAACAGCTTAAGATTATTTGTAAGTCCGGCATTGTGGTGTTTATTTAGTTGTTTATCTCTAGTATTGTAATATGTTAATAATTACACGAGTACCTTGCAGCTCTCAAAATGGCGTCAGATAGCGTGGCGTCAGATGTGTGGATTTACAACCTTGCACTTGTGTTGTTTATTGTATATTTTTGTAATTTTAATAGACATATTGTAATTTTACATTTGTCTGTTCTACAGTTTCACCTTTTCAAGCATCATTAAACCTGCTTAAAGACAACCATGTCTGCAGAGTCTTTGATGTAAGAAAGGAGTTTATCGCCATAGTTTCCATTACGGCACAGTCAGGCTTTTGATGGAAAGGCAGTATCATCTATCACGCTCTTCTTTAGTGAGAAGAGAACATTTTTTACAATGCAATAACATATGAAACATGTTTGCTGCGAACCCCTGACACTTTGCAGAATGCTTAAGACTAAACTTGGTTTTGTGCTGAAGACTGTAAAACAGATTTGCTAGTTGTGTTATAGCTGAACTCATGGTCTTTGTGTTACAGAAGTAATGGAGCAGGAAAAGGACTCTCAGCAGGTATGTTCTATCCCCTTTAAACTGTACTTTAGAGCTCTTAAATAAGCTTTACACCGTTGTTGGATTCACTTCTTTTGTCACTTTTCTGGTTCTAATGAAAGCTGCTTTTTGGTGTTGGTTTTGCTGTTACAGTCGACTGCAGGTGGCCGACAGGTGTCGCCTGACAGCACTGAGATTCCACTGGACTGGTTTGAGAAGGTCTGTATCTTACCCTAACTGCATTAATACTGTTTTAATCATGTGTGGATGTATGATTTTAATGGACTGTAAATGAGGGGATTTAGGCATTAACATTTATTATTACAATAGTTTTATTACAAAGGCAGGCTGACAGTAGTACTTAGATAAACTGATTGATTTCTATTATTTCAGTTGTGTTACACTGAGGGCAAAGCAGCTGAAGAACCTGAAGAGGTGGGTATCCTGACTGTTCTCATTTCCTTTATTAACAATGAAATGTAACTTCTTCCAAAGCAAACAGAACTACTGAACAATAATCCAAATGTAAAAGGCAAGCAGCATGTATGAAAGGATTTCATACATGCTTCAAAGTCTTGGCTTAGTCCTGGTTTAGTCGTGGTTCAACCTGGTTCAGTCCTAGTTTAGCCCTTTGTTGGTATTAAAAGATCAAAACCCGTGACTTAAATTGTTCTTGGGGCTCAAAGGGGTAATGTGTGATCAGTGATGTCCTTGAATGTCTTATCTTCTGAAGATACAATATCAAAGTTTGCTCTTGTATTTTTTAGCAGAATATGACAAACGGTCTTACAATTTAGATTTGTCTGTATGGGCTTGTCACATGTGTATGCATTATTAACAGTTTGCTTCTGTTCTTGCTGATTTCAGACTCCACCCAGAAAAATCTACAAGAAAGTCAGACAACAGCCAGCAGACAGTAGCAGTGCTTCTTTGACAGTTATGAATGTGAAGAAAATGAGGAATGGATCAAAAAACTATCAGCAGAAAAGAAACTACTGCCTTTTTTGTGATAAGCCTTTTTTAAAGATTGCACGCCATCTTGAACAGAGGCACTCACTAGACACTAATGTTAATTTAGCATCAGAAGTTATGCTCTCACTCGGTGATAAAGTGTTTTAGTGCTGAAAACATCACTCGCTTTGTGACTTGATGTTGACTGTGCATCTGTGGTTCCTTTTGGGCTTTGGCAATGATAGTGAAAAATAATCACTAGCAGCGTATGAAAAAAGAGAAGAGCTGGTTCATTTTCAGAACTATAAACAGTTATGCACTATGAACGAACGAGTTCATTTTGAAATTTGTGAACTGAACTTTGAACGAACGTTCATGTAGAAAATGAACTTTCCCAACACTGCAGGAGGTACGAGCTGACAGAGACTGTCCACAAATGTAAAAATTAAATGAAATTTTAAAAGTATTTTGCATTTAATTTGCCATAATTTGCATCAGGCATTTAACCAAGGGCCTACTTTTAAGTGAATGTCAGTGTTCTGTTATGCACAAAAATTGTTTTAAAAATGTTTAATATGTATAATTCGCCTGTCTTAAATTTATTGGGTTTCGCCTTTGTGTGGCGCCATCTGGTGGACATTCGGGGAATTGCAGTCAGAGCGCATGTTATTTTGAACAAAACTTTATTGAACGCAGTAGCAGTTCTGGGAAGAACATGGCGGCACGCTGTTGGTTGCCTTTGTGTCCGCAAATTTCTTTGTTTTAGAGTTGCATCGCCGGTATGTATTTTGTACGTATGTTCAACAGCTTAAGATTATTTGTAAGTCCGGCATTGTGGTGTTTATTTAGTTGTTTATCTCTAGTATTGTAATATGTTAATAATTACACGAGTACCTTGCAGCTCTCAAAATGGCGTCAGATAGCGTGGCGTCAGATGTGTGGATTTACAACCTTGCACTTGTGTTGTTTATTGTATATTTTTGTAATTTTAATAGACATATTGTAATTTTACATTTGTCTGTTCTACAGTTTCACCTTTTCAAGCATCATTAAACCTGCTTAAAGACAACCATGTCTGCAGAGTCTTTGATGTAAGAAAGGAGTTTATCGCCATAGTTTCCATTACGGCACAGTCAGGCTTTTGATGGAAAGGCAGTATCATCTATCACGCTCTTCTTTAGTGAGAAGAGAACATTTTTTACAATGCAATAACATATGAAACATGTTTGCTGCGAACCCCTGACACTTTGCAGAATGCTTAAGACTAAACTTGGTTTTGTGCTGAAGACTGTAAAACAGATTTGCTAGTTGTGTTATAGCTGAACTCATGGTCTTTGTGTTACAGAAGTAATGGAGCAGGAAAAGGACTCTCAGCAGGTATGTTCTATCCCCTTTAAACTGTACTTTAGAGCTCTTAAATAAGCTTTACACCGTTGTTGGATTCACTTCTTTTGTCACTTTTCTGGTTCTAATGAAAGCTGCTTTTTGGTGTTGGTTTTGCTGTTACAGTCGACTGCAGGTGGCCGACAGGTGTCGCCTGACAGCACTGAGATTCCACTGGACTGGTTTGAGAAGGTCTGTATCTTACCCTAACTGCATTAATACTGTTTTAATCATGTGTGGATGTATGATTTTAATGGACTGTAAATGAGGGGATTTAGGCATTAACATTTATTATTACAATAGTTTTATTACAAAGGCAGGCTGACAGTAGTACTTAGATAAACTGATTGATTTCTATTATTTCAGTTGTGTTACACTGAGGGCAAAGCAGCTGAAGAACCTGAAGAGGTGGGTATCCTGACTGTTCTCATTTCCTTTATTAACAATGAAATGTAACTTCTTCCAAAGCAAACAGAACTACTGAACAATAATCCAAATGTAAAAGGCAAGCAGCATGTATGAAAGGATTTCATACATGCTTCAAAGTCTTGGCTTAGTCCTGGTTTAGTCGTGGTTCAACCTGGTTCAGTCCTAGTTTAGCCCTTTGTTGGTATTAAAAGATCAAAACCCGTGACTTAAATTGTTCTTGGGGCTCAAAGGGGTAATGTGTGATCAGTGATGTCCTTGAATGTCTTATCTTCTGAAGATACAATATCAAAGTTTGCTCTTGTATTTTTTAGCAGAATATGACAAACGGTCTTACAATTTAGATTTGTCTGTATGGGCTTGTCACATGTGTATGCATTATTAACAGTTTGCTTCTGTTCTTGCTGATTTCCAGACTCCACCCAGAAAAATCTACAAGAAAGTCAGACAACAGCCAGCAGACAGTAGCAGTGCTTCTTTGACAGTTATGAATGTGAAGAAAATGAGGAATGGATCAAAAAACTATCAGCAGAAAAGAAACTACTGCCTTTTTTGTGATAAGCCTTTTTTAAAGATTGCACGCCATCTTGAACAGAGGCACTCACTAGACACTAATGTTAATTTAGCATCAGAAGTTATGCTCTCACTCGGTGATAAAGTGTTTTAGTGCTGAAAACATCACTCGCTTTGTGACTTGATGTTGACTGTGCATCTGTGGTTCCTTTTGGGCTTTGGCAATGATAGTGAAAAATAATCACTCGCAGCGTATGAAAAAAGAGAAGAGCTGGTTCATTTTCAGAACTATAAACAGTTATGCACTATGAACGAACGAGTTCATTTTGAAATTTGTGAACTGAACTTTGAACGAACGTTCATGTAGAAAATGAACTTTCCCAACACTGCAGGAGGTACGAGCTGACAGAGACTGTCCACAAATGTAAAAATTAAATGAAATTTTAAAAGTATTTTGCATTTAATTTGCCATAATTTGCATCAGGCATTTAACCAAGGGCCTACTTTTAAGTGAATGTCAGTGTTCTGTTATGCACAAAAATTGTTTTAAAAATGTTTAATATGTATAATTCGCCTGTCTTAAATTTATTGGGTTTCGCCTTTGTGTGGCGCCATCTGGTGGACATTCGGGGAATTGCAGTCAGAGCGCATGTTATTTTGAACAAAACTTTATTGAACGCAGTAGCAGTTCTGGGAAGAACATGGCGGCACGCTGTTGGTTGCCTTTGTGTCCGCAAATTTCTTTGTTTTAGAGTTGCATCGCCGGTATGTATTTTGTACGTATGTTCAACAGCTTAAGATTATTTGTAAGTCCGGCATTGTGGTGTTTATTTAGTTGTTTATCTCTAGTATTGTAATATGTTAATAATTACACGAGTACCTTGCAGCTCTCAAAATGGCGTCAGATAGCGTGGCGTCAGATGTGTGGATTTACAACCTTGCACTTGTGTTGTTTATTGTATATTTTTGTAATTTTAATAGACATATTGTAATTTTACATTTGTCTGTTCTACAGTTTCACCTTTTCAAGCATCATTAAACCTGCTTAAAGACAACCATGTCTGCAGAGTCTTTGATGTAAGAAAGGAGTTTATCGCCATAGTTTCCATTACGGCACAGTCAGGCTTTTGATGGAAAGGCAGTATCATCTATCACGCTCTTCTTTAGTGAGAAGAGAACATTTTTTACAATGCAATAACATATGAAACATGTTTGCTGCGAACCCCCTGACACTTTGCAGAATGCTTAAGACTAAACTTGGTTTTGTGCTGAAGACAGTAAAACAGATTTGCTAGTTGTGTTATAGCTGAACTCATGGTCTTTGTGTTACAGAAGTAATGGAGCAGGAAAAGGACTCTCAGCAGGTATGTTCTATCCCCTTTAAACTGTACTTTAGAGCTCTTAAATAAGCTTTACACCGTTGTTGGATTCACTTCTTTTGTCACTTTTCTGGTTCTAATGAAAGCTGCTTTTTGGTGTTGGTTTTGCTGTTACAGTCGACTGCAGGTGGCCGACAGGTGTCGCCTGACAGCTCTGAGATTCCACTGGACTGGTTTGAGAAGGTCTGTATCTTACCCTAACTGCATTAATACTGTTTTAATCATGTGTGGATGTATGATTTTAATGGACTGTAAATGAGGGTATTTAGGCATTAACATTTATTATTACAATAGTTTTATTACAAAGGCAGGCTGACAGTAGTACTTAGATAAACTGATTGATTTCTATTATTTCAGTTGTGTTACACTGAGGGCAAAGCAGCTGAAGAACCTGAAGAGGTGGGTATCCTGACTGTTCTCATTTCCTTTATTAACAATGAAATGTAACTTCTTCCAAAGCAAACAGAACTACTGAACAATAATCCAAATGTAAAGTAAGCAGCATGTATGAAAGGATTTCATACATGCTTCAAAGTCTTGGCTTAGTCCTGGTTTAGTCGTGGTTCAACCTGGTTCAGTCCTAGTTTAGCCCTTTGTTGGTATTAAAAGATCAAAACCCGTGACTTAAATTGTTCTTGGGGCTCAAAGGGGTAATGTGTGATCAGTGATGTCCTTGAATGTCTTATCTTCTGAAGATACAATATCAAAGTTTGCTCTTGTATTTTTTAGCAGAATATGACAAACGGTCTTACAATTTAGATTTGTCTGTATGGGCTTGTCACATGTGTATGCATTATTAACAGTTTGCTTCTGTTCTTGCTGATTTCCAGACTCCACCCAGAAAAATCTACAAGAAAGTCAGACAACAGCCAGCAGACAGTAGCAGTGCTTCTTTGACAGTTATGAATGTGAAGAAAATGAGGAATGGATCAAAAACTATCAGCAGAAAAGAAGCTACTGCCTTTTTTGTGATAAGCCTTTTTTAAAGATTGCACGCCATCTTGAACAGAGGCACTCACTAGACACTAATGTTAATTTAGCATCAGAAGTTATGCTCTCACTCGGTGATAAAGTGTTTTAGTGCTGAAAACATCACTCGCTTTGTGACTTGATGTTGACTGTGCATCTGTGGTTCCTTTTGGGCTTTGGCAATGATAGTGAAAAATAATCACTCGCAGCGTATGAAAAAAGAGAAGAGCTGGTTCATTTTCAGAACTATAAACAGTTATGCACTATGAACGAACGAGTTCATTTTGAAATTTGTGAACTGAACTTTGAACGAACGTTCATGTAGAAAATGAACTTTCCCAACACTGCAGGAGGTACGAGCTGACAGAGACTGTCCACAAATGTAAAAATTAAATGAAATTTTAAAAGTATTTTGCATTTAATTTGCCATAATTTGCATCAGGCATTTAACCAAGGGCCTACTTTTAAGTGAATGTCAGTGTTCTGTTATGCACAAAAATTGTTTTAAAAATGTTTAATATGTATAATTCGCCTGTCTTAAATTTATTGGGTTTCGCCTTTGTGTGGCGCCATCTGGTGGACATTCGGGGAATTGCAGTCAGAGCGCATGTTATTTTGAACAAAACTTTATTGAACGCAGTAGCAGTTCTGGGAAGAACATGGCGGCACGCTGTTGGTTGCCTTTGTGTCCGCAAATTTCTTTGTTTTAGAGTTGCATCGCCGGTATGTATTTTGTACGTATGTTCAACAGCTTAAGATTATTTGTAAGTCCGGCATTGTGGTGTTTATTTAGTTGTTTATCTCTAGTATTGTAATATGTTAATAATTACACGAGTACCTTGCAGCTCTCAAAATGGCGTCAGATAGCGTGGCGTCAGATGTGTGGATTTACAACCTTGCACTTGTGTTGTTTATTGTATATTTTTGTAATTTTAATAGACATATTGTAATTTTACATTTGTCTGTTCTACAGTTTCACCTTTTCAAGCATCATTAAACCTGCTTAAAGACAACCATGTCTGCAGAGTCTTTGATGTAAGAAAGGAGTTTATCGCCATAGTTTCCATTACGGCACAGTCAGGCTTTTGATGGAAAGGCAGTATCATCTATCACGCTCTTCTTTAGTGAGAAGAGAACATTTTTACAATGCAATAACATATGAAACATGTTTGCTGCGAACCCCCTGACACTTTGCAGAATGCTTAAGACTAAACTTGGTTTTGTGCTGAAGACTGTAAAACAGATTTGCTAGTTGTGTTATAGCTGAACTCATGGTCTTTGTGTTACAGAAGTAATGGAGCAGGAAAAGGACTCTCAGCAGGTATGTTCTATCCCCTTTAAACTGTACTTTAGAGCTCTTAAATAAGCTTTACACCGTTGTTGGATTCACTTCTTTTGTCACTTTTCTGGTTCTAATGAAAGCTGCTTTTTGGTGTTGGTTTTGCTGTTACAGTCGACTGCAGGTGGCCGACAGGTGTCGCCTGACAGCTCTGAGATTCCACTGGACTGGTTTGAGAAGGTCTGTATCTTACCCTAACTGCATTAATACTGTTTTAATCATGTGTGGATGTATGATTTTAATGGACTGTAAATGAGGGTATTTAGGCATTAACATTTATTATTACAATAGTTTTATTACAAAGGCAGGCTGACAGTAGTACTTAGATAAACTGATTGATTTCTATTATTTCAGTTGTGTTACACTGAGGGCAAAGCAGCTGAAGAACCTGAAGAGGTGGGTATCCTGACTGTTCTCATTTCCTTTATTAACAATGAAATGTAACTTCTTCCAAAGCAAACAGAACTACTGAACAATAATCCAAATGTAAAGGCAAGCAGCATGTATGAAAGGATTTCATACATGCTTCAAAGTCTTGGCTTAGTCCTGGTTTAGTCGTGGTTCAACCTGGTTCAGTCCTAGTTTAGCCCTTTGTTGGTATTAAAAGATCAAAACCCGTGACTTAAATTGTTCTTGGGGCTCAAAGGGGTAATGTGTGATCAGTGATGTCCTTGAATGTCTTATCTTCTGAAGATACAATATCAAAGTTTGCTCTTGTATTTTTTTAGCAGAATATGACAAACGGTCTTACAATTTAGATTTGTCTGTATGGGCTTGTCACATGTGTATGCATTATTAACAGTTTGCTTCTGTTCTTGCTGATTTCCAGACTCCACCCAGAAAAATCTACAAGAAAGTCAGACAACAGCCAGCAGACAGTAGCAGTGCTTCTTTGACAGTTATGAATGTGAAGAAAATGAGGAATGGATCAAAAAACTATCAGCAGAAAAGAAACTACTGCCTTTTTTGTGATAAGCCTTTTTTAAAGATTGCACGCCATCTTGAACAGAGGCACTCACTAGACACTAATGTTAATTTAGCATCAGAAGTTATGCTCTCACTCGGTGATAAAGTGTTTTAGTGCTGAAAACATCACTCGCTTTGTGACTTGATGTTGACTGTGCATCTGTGGTTCCTTTTGGGCTTTGGCAATGATAGTGAAAAATAATCACTCGCAGCGTATGAAAAAAGAGAAGAGCTGGTTCATTTTCAGAACTATAAACAGTTATGCACTATGAACGAACGAGTTCATTTTGAAATTTGTGAACTGAACTTTGAACGAACGTTCATGTAGAAAATGAACTTTCCCAACACTGCAGGAGGTACGAGCTGACAGAGACTGTCCACAAATGTAAAAATTAAATGAAATTTTAAAAGTATTTTGCATTTAATTTGCCATAATTTGCATCAGGCATTTAACCAAGGGCCTACTTTTAAGTGAATGTCAGTGTTCTGTTATGCACAAAAATTGTTTTAAAAATGTTTAATATGTATAATTCGCCTGTCTTAAATTTATTGGGTTTCGCCTTTGTGTGGCGCCATCTGGTGGACATTCGGGGAATTGCAGTCAGAGCGCATGTTATTTTGAACAAAACTTTATTGAACGCAGTAGCAGTTCTGGGAAGAACATGGCGGCACGCTGTTGGTTGCCTTTGTGTCCGCAAATTTCTTTGTTTTAGAGTTGCATCGCCGGTATGTATTTTGTACGTATGTTCAACAGCTTAAGATTATTTGTAAGTCCGGCATTGTGGTGTTTATTTAGTTGTTTATCTCTAGTATTGTAATATGTTAATAATTACACGAGTACCTTGCAGCTCTCAAAATGGCGTCAGATAGCGTGGCGTCAGATGTGTGGATTTACAACCTTGCACTTGTGTTGTTTATTGTATATTTTTGTAATTTTAATAGACATATTGTAATTTTACATTTGTCTGTTCTACAGTTTCACCTTTTCAAGCATCATTAAACCTGCTTAAAGACAACCATGTCTGCAGAGTCTTTGATGTAAGAAAGGAGTTTATCGCCATAGTTTCCATTACGGCACAGTCAGGCTTTTGATGGAAAGGCAGTATCATCTATCACGCTCTTCTTTAGTGAGAAGAGAACATTTTTTACAATGCAATAACATATGAAACATGTTTGCTGCGAACCCCCTGACACTTTGCAGAATGCTTAAGACTAAACTTGGTTTTGTGCTGAAGACTGTAAAACAGATTTGCTAGTTGTGTTATAGCTGAACTCATGGTCTTTGTGTTACAGAAGTAATGGAGCAGGAAAAGGACTCTCAGCAGGTATGTTCTATCCCCTTTAAACTGTACTTTAGAGCTCTTAAATAAGCTTTACACCGTTGTTGGATTCACTTCTTTTGTCACTTTTCTGGTTCTAATGAAAGCTGCTTTTTGGTGTTGGTTTTGCTGTTACAGTCGACTGCAGGTGGCCGACAGGTGTCGCCTGACAGCACTGAGATTCCACTGGACTGGTTTGAGAAGGTCTGTATCTTACCCTAACTGCATTAATACTGTTTTAATCATGTGTGGATGTATGATTTTAATGGACTGTAAATGAGGGGATTTAGGCATTAACATTTATTATTACAATAGTTTTATTACAAAGGCAGGCTGACAGTAGTACTTAGATAAACTGATTGATTTCTATTATTTCAGTTGTGTTACACTGAGGGCAAAGCAGCTGAAGAACCTGAAGAGGTGGGTATCCTGACTGTTCTCATTTCCTTTATTAACAATGAAATGTAACTTCTTCCAAAGCAAACAGAACTACTGAACAATAATCCAAATGTAAAAGGCAAGCAGCATGTATGAAAGGATTTCATACATGCTTCAAAGTCTTGGCTTAGTCCTGGTTTAGTCGTGGTTCAACCTGGTTCAGTCCTAGTTTAGCCCTTTGTTGGTATTAAAAGATCAAAACCCGTGACTTAAATTGTTCTTGGGGCTCAAAGGGGTAATGTGTGATCAGTGATGTCCTTGAATGTCTTATCTTCTGAAGATACAATATCAAAGTTTGCTCTTGTATTTTTTTAGCAGAATATGACAAACGGTCTTACAATTTAGATTTGTCTGTATGGGCTTGTCACATGTGTATGCATTATTAACAGTTTGCTTCTGTTCTTGCTGATTTCCAGACTCCACCCAGAAAAATCTACAAGAAAGTCAGACAACAGCCAGCAGACAGTAGCAGTGCTTCTTTGACAGTTATGAATGTGAAGAAAATGAGGAATGGATCAAAAAACTATCAGCAGAAAAGAAACTACTGCCTTTTTTGTGATAAGCCTTTTTTAAAGATTGCACGCCATCTTGAACAGAGGCACTCACTAGACACTAATGTTAATTTAGCATCAGAAGTTATGCTCTCACTCGGTGATAAAGTGTTTTAGTGCTGAAAACATCACTCGCTTTGTGACTTGATGTTGACTGTGCATCTGTGGTTCCTTTTGGGCTTTGGCAATGATAGTGAAAAATAATCACTCGCAGCGTATGAAAAAAGAGAAGAGCTGGTTCATTTTCAGAACTATAAACAGTTATGCACTATGAACGAACGAGTTCATTTTGAAATTTGTGAACTGAACTTTGAACGAACGTTCATGTAGAAAATGAACTTTCCCAACACTGCAGGAGGTACGAGCTGACAGAGACTGTCCACAAATGTAAAAATTAAATGAAATTTTAAAAGTATTTTGCATTTAATTTGCCATAATTTGCATCAGGCATTTAACCAAGGGCCTACTTTTAAGTGAATGTCAGTGTTCTGTTATGCACAAAAATTGTTTTAAAAATGTTTAATATGTATAATTCGCCTGTCTTAAATTTATTGGGTTTCGCCTTTGTGTGGCGCCATCTGGTGGACATTCGGGGAATTGCAGTCAGAGCGCATGTTATTTTGAACAAAACTTTATTGAACGCAGTAGCAGTTCTGGGAAGAACATGGCGGCACGCTGTTGGTTGCCTTTGTGTCCGCAAATTTCTTTGTTTTAGAGTTGCATCGCCGGTATGTATTTTGTACGTATGTTCAACAGCTTAAGATTATTTGTAAGTCCGGCATTGTGGTGTTTATTTAGTTGTTTATCTCTAGTATTGTAATATGTTAATAATTACACGAGTACCTTGCAGCTCTCAAAATGGCGTCAGATAGCGTGGCGTCAGATGTGTGGATTTACAACCTTGCACTTGTGTTGTTTATTGTATATTTTTGTAATTTTAATAGACATATTGTAATTTTACATTTGTCTGTTCTACAGTTTCACCTTTTCAAGCATCATTAAACCTGCTTAAAGACAACCATGTCTGCAGAGTCTTTGATGTAAGAAAGGAGTTTATCGCCATAGTTTCCATTACGGCACAGTCAGGCTTTTGATGGAAAGGCAGTATCATCTATCACGCTCTTCTTTAGTGAGAAGAGAACATTTTTACAATGCAATAACATATGAAACATGTTTGCTGCGAACCCCTGACACTTTGCAGAATGCTTAAGACTAAACTTGGTTTTGTGCTGAAGACTGTAAAACAGATTTGCTAGTTGTGTTATAGCTGAACTCATGGTCTTTGTGTTACAGAAGTAATGGAGCAGGAAAAGGACTCTCAGCAGGTATGTTCTATCCCCTTTAAACTGTACTTTAGAGCTCTTAAATAAGCTTTACACCGTTGTTGGATTCACTTCTTTTGTCACTTTTCTGGTTCTAATGAAAGCTGCTTTTTGGTGTTGGTTTTGCTGTTACAGTCGACTGCAGGTGGCCGACAGGTGTCGCCTGACAGCACTGAGATTCCACTGGACTGGTTTGAGAAGGTCTGTATCTTACCCTAACTGCATTAATACTGTTTTAATCATGTGTGGATGTATGATTTTAATGGACTGTAAATGAGGGGATTTAGGCATTAACATTTATTATTACAATAGTTTTATTACAAAGGCAGGCTGACAGTAGTACTTAGATAAACTGATTGATTTCTATTATTTCAGTTGTGTTACACTGAGGGCAAAGCAGCTGAAGAACCTGAAGAGGTGGGTATCCTGACTGTTCTCATTTCCTTTATTAACAATGAAATGTAACTTCTTCCAAAGCAAACAGAACTACTGAACAATAATCCAAATGTAAAGGCAAGCAGCATGTATGAAAGGATTTCATACATGCTTCAAAGTCTTGGCTTAGTCCTGGTTTAGTCGTGGTTCAACCTGGTTCAGTCCTAGTTTAGCCCTTTGTTGGTATTAAAAGATCAAAACCCGTGACTTAAATTGTTCTTGGGGCTCAAAGGGGTAATGTGTGATCAGTGATGTCCTTGAATGTCTTATCTTCTGAAGATACAATATCAAAGTTTGCTCTTGTATTTTTTAGCAGAATATGACAAACGGTCTTACAATTTAGATTTGTCTGTATGGGCTTGTCACATGTGTATGCATTATTAACAGTTTGCTTCTGTTCTTGCTGATTTCCAGACTCCACCCAGAAAAATCTACAAGAAAGTCAGACAACAGCCAGCAGACAGTAGCAGTGCTTCTTTGACAGTTATGAATGTGAAGAAAATGAGGAATGGATCAAAAAACTATCAGCAGAAAAGAAACTACTGCCTTTTTTGTGATAAGCCTTTTTTAAAGATTGCACGCCATCTTGAACAGAGGCACTCACTAGACACTAATGTTAATTTAGCATCAGAAGTTATGCTCTCACTCGGTGATAAAGTGTTTTAGTGCTGAAAACATCACTCGCTTTGTGACTTGATGTTGACTGTGCATCTGTGGTTCCTTTTGGGCTTTGGCAATGATAGTGAAAAATAATCACTCGCAGCGTATGAAAAAACAGAAGAGCTGGTTCATTTTCAGAACTATAAACAGTTATGCACTATGAACGAACGAGTTCATTTTGAAATTTGTGAACTGAACTTTGAACGAACGTTCATGTAGAAAATGAACTTTCCCAACACTGCAGGAGGTACGAGCTGACAGAGACTGTCCACAAATGTAAAAATTAAATGAAATTTTAAAAGTATTTTGCATTTAATTTGCCATAATTTGCATCAGGCATTTAACCAAGGGCCTACTTTTAAGTGAATGTCAGTGTTCTGTTATGCACAAAAATTGTTTTAAAAATGTTTAATATGTATAATTCGCCTGTCTTAAATTTATTGGGTTTCGCCTTTGTGTGGCGCCATCTGGTGGACATTCGGGGAATTGCAGTCAGAGCGCATGTTATTTTGAACAAAACTTTATTGAACGCAGTAGCAGTTCTGGGAAGAACATGGCGGCACGCTGTTGGTTGCCTTTGTGTCCGCAAATTTCTTTGTTTTAGAGTTGCATCGCCGGTATGTATTTTGTACGTATGTTCAACAGCTTAAGATTATTTGTAAGTCCGGCATTGTGGTGTTTATTTAGTTGTTTATCTCTAGTATTGTAATATGTTAATAATTACACGAGTACCTTGCAGCTCTCAAAATGGCGTCAGATAGCGTGGCGTCAGATGTGTGGATTTACAACCTTGCACTTGTGTTGTTTATTGTATATTTTTGTAATTTTAATAGACATATTGTAATTTTACATTTGTCTGTTCTACAGTTTCACCTTTTCAAGCATCATTAAACCTGCTTAAAGACAACCATGTCTGCAGAGTCTTTGATGTAAGAAAGGAGTTTATCGCCATAGTTTCCATTACGGCACAGTCAGGCTTTTGATGGAAAGGCAGTATCATCTATCACGCTCTTCTTTAGTGAGAAGAGAACATTTTTTACAATGCAATAACATATGAAACATGTTTGCTGCGAACCCCTGACACTTTGCAGAATGCTTAAGACTAAACTTGGTTTTGTGCTGAAGACTGTAAAACAGATTTGCTAGTTGTGTTATAGCTGAACTCATGGTCTTTGTGTTACAGAAGTAATGGAGCAGGAAAAGGACTCTCAGCAGGTATGTTCTATCCCCTTTAAACTGTACTTTAGAGCTCTTAAATAAGCTTTACACCGTTGTTGGATTCACTTCTTTTGTCACTTTTCTGGTTCTAATGAAAGCTGCTTTTTGGTGTTGGTTTTGCTGTTACAGTCGACTGCAGGTGGCCGACAGGTGTCGCCTGACAGCACTGAGATTCCACTGGACTGGTTTGAGAAGGTCTGTATCTTACCCTAACTGCATTAATACTGTTTTAATCATGTGTGGATGTATGATTTTAATGGACTGTAAATGAGGGGATTTAGGCATTAACATTTATTATTACAATAGTTTTATTACAAAGGCAGGCTGACAGTAGTACTTAGATAAACTGATTGATTTCTATTATTTCAGTTGTGTTACACTGAGGGCAAAGCAGCTGAAGAACCTGAAGAGGTGGGTATCCTGACTGTTCTCATTTCCTTTATTAACAATGAAATGTAACTTCTTCCAAAGCAAACAGAACTACTGAACAATAATCCAAATGTAAAAGGCAAGCAGCATGTATGAAAGGATTTCATACATGCTTCAAAGTCTTGGCTTAGTCCTGGTTTAGTCGTGGTTCAACCTGGTTCAGTCCTAGTTTAGCCCTTTGTTGGTATTAAAAGATCAAAACCCGTGACTTAAATTGTTCTTGGGGCTCAAAGGGGTAATGTGTGATCAGTGATGTCCTTGAATGTCTTATCTTCTGAAGATACAATATCAAAGTTTGCTCTTGTATTTTTCTTAGCAGAATATGACAAACGGTCTTACAATTTAGATTTGTCTGTATGGGCTTGTCACATGTGTATGCATTATTAACAGTTTGCTTCTGTTCTTGCTGATTTCCAGACTCCACCCAGAAAAATCTACAAGAAAGTCAGACAACAGCCAGCAGACAGTAGCAGTGCTTCTTTGACAGTTATGAATGTGAAGAAAATGAGGAATGGATCAAAAAACTATCAGCAGAAAAGAAGCTACTGCCTTTTTTGTGATAAGCCTTTTTTAAAGATTGCACGCCATCTTGAACAGAGGCACTCACTAGACACTAATGTTAATTTAGCATCAGAAGTTATGCTCTCACTCGGTGATAAAGTGTTTTAGTGCTGAAAACATCACTCGCTTTGTGACTTGATGTTGACTGTGCATCTGTGGTTCCTTTTGGGCTTTGGCAATGATAGTGAAAAATAATCACTCGCAGCGTATGAAAAAAGAGAAGAGCTGGTTCATTTTCAGAACTATAAACAGTTATGCACTATGAACGAACGAGTTCATTTTGAAATTTGTGAACTGAACTTTGAACGAACGTTCATGTAGAAAATGAACTTTCCCAACACTGCAGGAGGTACGAGCTGACAGAGACTGTCCACAAATGTAAAAATTAAATGAAATTTTAAAAGTATTTTGCATTTAATTTGCCATAATTTGCATCAGGCATTTAACCAAGGGCCTACTTTTAAGTGAATGTCAGTGTTCTGTTATGCACAAAAATTGTTTTAAAAATGTTTAATATGTATAATTCGCCTGTCTTAAATTTATTGGGTTTCGCCTTTGTGTGGCGCCATCTGGTGGACATTCGGGGAATTGCAGTCAGAGCGCATGTTATTTTGAACAAAACTTTATTGAACGCAGTAGCAGTTCTGGGAAGAACATGGCGGCACGCTGTTGGTTGCCTTTGTGTCCGCAAATTTCTTTGTTTTAGAGTTGCATCGCCGGTATGTATTTTGTACGTATGTTCAACAGCTTAAGATTATTTGTAAGTCCGGCATTGTGGTGTTTATTTAGTTGTTTATCTCTAGTATTGTAATATGTTAATAATTACACGAGTACCTTGCAGCTCTCAAAATGGCGTCAGATAGCGTGGCGTCAGATGTGTGGATTTACAACCTTGCACTTGTGTTGTTTATTGTATATTTTTGTAATTTTAATAGACATATTGTAATTTTACATTTGTCTGTTCTACAGTTTCACCTTTTCAAGCATCATTAAACCTGCTTAAAGACAACCATGTCTGCAGAGTCTTTGATGTAAGAAAGGAGTTTATCGCCATAGTTTCCATTACGGCACAGTCAGGCTTTTGATGGAAAGGCAGTATCATCTATCACGCTCTTCTTTAGTGAGAAGAGAACATTTTTACAATGCAATAACATATGAAACATGTTTGCTGCGAACCCCTGACACTTTGCAGAATGCTTAAGACTAAACTTGGTTTTGTGCTGAAGACTGTAAAACAGATTTGCTAGTTGTGTTATAGCTGAACTCATGGTCTTTGTGTTACAGAAGTAATGGAGCAGGAAAAGGACTCTCAGCAGGTATGTTCTATCCCCTTTAAACTGTACTTTAGAGCTCTTAAATAAGCTTTACACCGTTGTTGGATTCACTTCTTTTGTCACTTTTCTGGTTCTAATGAAAGCTGCTTTTTGGTGTTGGTTTTGCTGTTACAGTCGACTGCAGGTGGCCGACAGGTGTCGCCTGACAGCACTGAGATTCCACTGGACTGGTTTGAGAAGGTCTGTATCTTACCCTAACTGCATTAATACTGTTTTAATCATGTGTGGATGTATGATTTTAATGGACTGTAAATGAGGGGATTTAGGCATTAACATTTATTATTACAATAGTTTTATTACAAAGGCAGGCTGACAGTAGTACTTAGATAAACTGATTGATTTCTATTATTTCAGTTGTGTTACACTGAGGGCAAAGCAGCTGAAGAACCTGAAGAGGTGGGTATCCTGACTGTTCTCATTTCCTTTATTAACAATGAAATGTAACTTCTTCCAAAGCAAACAGAACTACTGAACAATAATCCAAATGTAAAAGGCAAGCAGCATGTATGAAAGGATTTCATACATGCTTCAAAGTCTTGGCTTAGTCCTGGTTTAGTCGTGGTTCAACCTGGTTCAGTCCTAGTTTAGCCCTTTGTTGGTATTAAAAGATCAAAACCCGTGACTTAAATTGTTCTTGGGGCTCAAAGGGGTAATGTGTGATCAGTGATGTCCTTGAATGTCTTATCTTCTGAAGATACAATATCAAAGTTTGCTCTTGTATTTTTTAGCAGAATATGACAAACGGTCTTACAATTTAGATTTGTCTGTATGGGCTTGTCACATGTGTATGCATTATTAACAGTTTGCTTCTGTTCTTGCTGATTTCCAGACTCCACCCAGAAAAATCTACAAGAAAGTCAGACAACAGCCAGCAGACAGTAGCAGTGCTTCTTTGACAGTTATGAATGTGAAGAAAATGAGGAATGGATCAAAAAACTATCAGCAGAAAAGAAACTACTGCCTTTTTTGTGATAAGCCTTTTTTAAAGATTGCACGCCATCTTGAACAGAGGCACTCACTAGACACTAATGTTAATTTAGCATCAGAAGTTATGCTCTCACTCGGTGATAAAGTGTTTTAGTGCTGAAAACATCACTCGCTTTGTGACTTGATGTTGACTGTGGTTCCTTTTGGGCTTTGGCAATGATAGTGAAAAATAATCACTCGCAGCGTATGAAAAAAGAGAAGAGCTGGTTCATTTTCAGAACTATAAACAGTTATGCACTATGAACGAACGAGTTCATTTTGAAATTTGTGAACTGAACTTTGAACGAACGTTCATGTAGAAAATGAACTTTCCCAACACTGCAGGAGGTGCGAGCTGACAGACTGTCCACAAATGTAAAAATTAAATGAAATTTTAAAAGTATTTTGCATTTAATTTGCCATAATTTGCATCAGGCATTTAACCAAGGGCCTACTTTTAAGTGAATGTCAGTGTTCTGTTATGCACAAAAATTGTTTTAAAAATGTTTAATATGTATAATTCGCCTGTCTTAAATTTATTGGGTTTCGCCTTTGTGTGGCGCCATCTGGTGGACATTCGGGGAATTGCAGTCAGAGCGCATGTTATTTTGAACAAAACTTTATTGAACGCAGTAGCAGTTCTGGGAAGAACATGGCGGCACGCTGTTGGTTGCCTTTGTGTCCGCAAATTTCTTTGTTTTAGAGTTGCATCGCCGGTATGTATTTTGTACGTATGTTCAACAGCTTAAGATTATTTGTAAGTCCGGCATTGTGGTGTTTATTTAGTTGTTTATCTCTAGTATTGTAATATGTTAATAATTACACGAGTACCTTGCAGCTCTCAAAATGGCGTCAGATAGCGTGGCGTCAGATGTGTGGATTTACAACCTTGCACTTGTGTTGTTTATTGTATATTTTTGTAATTTTAATAGACATATTGTAATTTTACATTTGTCTGTTCTACAGTTTCACCTTTTCAAGCATCATTAAACCTGCTTAAAGACAACCATGTCTGCAGAGTCTTTGATGTAAGAAAGGAGTGTATCGCCATAGTTTCCATTACGGCACAGTCAGGCTTTTGATGGAAAGGCAGTATCATCTATCACGCTCTTCTTTAGTGAGAAGAGAACATTTTTACAATGCAATAACATATGAAACATGTTTGCTGCGAACCCCCTGACACTTTGCAGAATGCTTAAGACTAAACTTGGTTTTGTGCTGAAGACTGTAAAACAGATTTGCTAGTTGTGTTATAGCTGAACTCATGGTCTTTGTGTTACAGAAGTAATGGAGCAGGAAAAGGACTCTCAGCAGGTATGTTCTATCCCCTTTAAACTGTACTTTAGAGCTCTTAAATAAGCTTTACACCGTTGTTGGATTCACTTCTTTTGTCACTTTTCTGGTTCTAATGAAAGCTGCTTTTTGGTGTTGGTTTTGCTGTTACAGTCGACTGCAGGTGGCCGACAGGTGTCGCCTGACAGCACTGAGATTCCACTGGACTGGTTTGAGAAGGTCTGTATCTTACCCTAACTGCATTAATACTGTTTTAATCATGTGTGGATGTATGATTTTAATGGACTGTAAATGAGGGGATTTAGGCATTAACATTTATTATTACAATAGTTTTATTACAAAGGCAGGCTGACAGTAGTACTTAGATAAACTGATTGATTTCTATTATTTCAGTTGTGTTACACTGAGGGCAAAGCAGCTGAAGAACCTGAAGAGGTGGGTATCCTGACTGTTCTCATTTCCTTTATTAACAATGAAATGTAACTTCTTCCAAAGCAAACAGAACTACTGAACAATAATCCAAATGTAAAAGGCAAGCAGCATGTATGAAAGGATTTCATACATGCTTCAAAGTCTTGGCTTAGTCCTGGTTTAGTCGTGGTTCAACCTGGTTCAGTCCTAGTTTAGCCCTTTGTTGGTATTAAAAGATCAAAACCCGTGACTTAAATTGTTCTTGGGGCTCAAAGGGGTAATGTGTGATCAGTGATGTCCTTGAATGTCTTATCTTCTGAAGATACAATATCAAAGTTTGCTCTTGTATTTTTTAGCAGAATATGACAAACGGTCTTACAATTTAGATTTGTCTGTATGGGCTTGTCACATGTGTATGCATTATTAACAGTTTGCTTCTGTTCTTGCTGATTTCCAGACTCCACCCAGAAAAATCTACAAGAAAGTCAGACAACAGCCAGCAGACAGTAGCAGTGCTTCTTTGACAGTTATGAATGTGAAGAAAATGAGGAATGGATCAAAAACTATCAGCAGAAAAGAAACTACTGCCTTTTTTGTGATAAGCCTTTTTTAAAGATTGCACGCCATCTTGAACAGAGGCACTCACTAGACACTAATGTTAATTTAGCATCAGAAGTTATGCTCTCACTCGGTGATAAAGTGTTTTAGTGCTGAAAACATCACTCGCTTTGTGACTTGATGTTGACTGTGCATCTGTGGTTCCTTTTGGGCTTTGGCAATGATAGTGAAAAATAATCACTCGCAGCGTATGAAAAAAGAGAAGAGCTGGTTCATTTTCAGAACTATAAACAGTTATGCACTATGAACGAACGAGTTCATTTTGAAATTTGTGAACTGAACTTTGAACGAACGTTCATGTAGAAAATGAACTTTCCCAACACTGCAGGAGGTACGAGCTGACAGAGACTGTCCACAAATGTAAAAATTAAATGAAATTTTAAAAGTATTTTGCATTTAATTTGCCATAATTTGCATCAGGCATTTAACCAAGGGCCTACTTTTAAGTGAATGTCAGTGTTCTGTTATGCACAAAAATTGTTTTAAAAATGTTTAATATGTATAATTCGCCTGTCTTAAATTTATTGGGTTTCGCCTTTGTGTGGCGCCATCTGGTGGACATTCGGGGAATTGCAGTCAGAGCGCATGTTATTTTGAACAAAACTTTATTGAACGCAGTAGCAGTTCTGGGAAGAACATGGCGGCACGCTGTTGGTTGCCTTTGTGTCCGCAAATTTCTTTGTTTTAGAGTTGCATCGCCGGTATGTATTTTGTACGTATGTTCAACAGCTTAAGATTATTTGTAAGTCCGGCATTGTGGTGTTTATTTAGTTGTTTATCTCTAGTATTGTAATATGTTAATAATTACACGAGTACCTTGCAGCTCTCAAAATGGCGTCAGATAGCGTGGCGTCAGATGTGTGGATTTACAACCTTGCACTTGTGTTGTTTATTGTATATTTTTGTAATTTTAATAGACATATTGTAATTTTACATTTGTCTGTTCTACAGTTTCACCTTTTCAAGCATCATTAAACCTGCTTAAAGACAACCATGTCTGCAGAGTCTTTGATGTAAGAAAGGAGTTTATCGCCATAGTTTCCATTACGGCACAGTCAGGCTTTTGATGGAAAGGCAGTATCATCTATCACGCTCTTCTTTAGTGAGAAGAGAACATTTTTACAATGCAATAACATATGAAACATGTTTGCTGCGAACCCCCTGACACTTTGCAGAATGCTTAAGACTAAACTTGGTTTTGTGCTGAAGACTGTAAAACAGATTTGCTAGTTGTGTTATAGCTGAACTCATGGTCTTTGTGTTACAGAAGTAATGGAGCAGGAAAAGGACTCTCAGCAGGTATGTTCTATCCCCTTTAAACTGTACTTTAGAGCTCTTAAATAAGCTTTACACCGTTGTTGGATTCACTTCTTTTGTCACTTTTCTGGTTCTAATGAAAGCTGCTTTTTGGTGTTGGTTTTGCTGTTACAGTCGACTGCAGGTGGCCGACAGGTGTCGCCTGACAGCACTGAGATTCCACTGGACTGGTTTGAGAAGGTCTGTATCTTACCCTAACTGCATTAATACTGTTTTAATCATGTGTGGATGTATGATTTTAATGGACTGTAAATGAGGGGATTTAGGCATTAACATTTATTATTACAATAGTTTTATTACAAAGGCAGGCTGACAGTAGTACTTAGATAAACTGATTGATTTCTATTATTTCAGTTGTGTTACACTGAGGGCAAAGCAGCTGAAGAACCTGAAGAGGTGGGTATCCTGACTGTTCTCATTTCCTTTATTAACAATGAAATGTAACTTCTTCCAAAGCAAACAGAACTACTGAACAATAATCCAAATGTAAAAGGCAAGCAGCATGTATGAAAGGATTTCATACATGCTTCAAAGTCTTGGCTTAGTCCTGGTTTAGTCGTGGTTCAACCTGGTTCAGTCCTAGTTTAGCCCTTTGTTGGTATTAAAAGATCAAAACCCGTGACTTAAATTGTTCTTGGGGCTCAAAGGGGTAATGTGTGATCAGTGATGTCCTTGAATGTCTTATCTTCTGAAGATACAATATCAAAGTTTGCTCTTGTATTTTTTTAGCAGAATATGACAAACGGTCTTACAATTTAGATTTGTCTGTATGGGCTTGTCACATGTGTATGCATTATTAACAGTTTGCTTCTGTTCTTGCTGATTTCCAGACTCCACCCAGAAAAATCTACAAGAAAGTCAGACAACAGCCAGCAGACAGTAGCAGTGCTTCTTTGACAGTTATGAATGTGAAGAAAATGAGGAATGGATCAAAAAACTATCAGCAGAAAAGAAACTACTGCCTTTTTTGTGATAAGCCTTTTTTAAAGATTGCACGCCATCTTGAACAGAGGCACTCACTAGACACTAATGTTAATTTAGCATCAGAAGTTATGCTCTCACTCGGTGATAAAGTGTTTTAGTGCTGAAAACATCACTCGCTTTGTGACTTGATGTTGACTGTGCATCTGTGGTTCCTTTTGGGCTTTGGCAATGATAGTGAAAAATAATCACTCGCAGCGTATGAAAAAAGAGAAGAGCTGGTTCATTTTCAGAACTATAAACAGTTATGCACTATGAACGAACGAGTTCATTTTGAAATTTGTGAACTGAACTTTGAACGAACGTTCATGTAGAAAATGAACTTTCCCAACACTGCAGGAGGTGCGAGCTGACAGAGACTGTCCACAAATGTAAAAATTAAATGAAATTTTAAAAGTATTTTGCATTTAATTTGCCATAATTTGCATCAGGCATTTAACCAAGGGCCTACTTTTAAGTGAATGTCAGTGTTCTGTTATGCACAAAAATTGTTTTAAAAATGTTTAATATGTATAATTCGCCTGTCTTAAATTTATTGGGTTTCGCCTTTGTGTGGCGCCATCTGGTGGACATTCGGGGAATTGCAGTCAGAGCGCATGTTATTTTGAACAAAACTTTATTGAACGCAGTAGCAGTTCTGGGAAGAACATGGCGGCACGCTGTTGGTTGCCTTTGTGTCCGCAAATTTCTTTGTTTTAGAGTTGCATCGCCGGTATGTATTTTGTACGTATGTTCAACAGCTTAAGATTATTTGTAAGTCCGGCATTGTGGTGTTTATTTAGTTGTTTATCTCTAGTATTGTAATATGTTAATAATTACACGAGTACCTTGCAGCTCTCAAAATGGCGTCAGATAGCGTGGCGTCAGATGTGTGGATTTACAACCTTGCACTTGTGTTGTTTATTGTATATTTTTGTAATTTTAATAGACATATTGTAATTTTACATTTGTCTGTTCTACAGTTTCACCTTTTCAAGCATCATTAAACCTGCTTAAAGACAACCATGTCTGCAGAGTCTTTGATGTAAGAAAGGAGTTTATCGCCATAGTTTCCATTACGGCACAGTCAGGCTTTTGATGGAAAGGCAGTATCATCTATCACGCTCTTCTTTAGTGAGAAGAGAACATTTTTTACAATGCAATAACATATGAAACATGTTTGCTGCGAACCCCTGACACTTTGCAGAATGCTTAAGACTAAACTTGGTTTTGTGCTGAAGACTGTAAAACAGATTTGCTAGTTGTGTTATAGCTGAACTCATGGTCTTTGTGTTACAGAAGTAATGGAGCAGGAAAAGGACTCTCAGCAGGTATGTTCTATCCCCTTTAAACTGTACTTTAGAGCTCTTAAATAAGCTTTACACCGTTGTTGGATTCACTTCTTTTGTCACTTTTCTGGTTCTAATGAAAGCTGCTTTTTGGTGTTGGTTTTGCTGTTACAGTCGACTGCAGGTGGCCGACAGGTGTCGCCTGACAGCACTGAGATTCCACTGGACTGGTTTGAGAAGGTCTGTATCTTACCCTAACTGCATTAATACTGTTTTAATCATGTGTGGATGTATGATTTTAATGGACTGTAAATGAGGGGATTTAGGCATTAACATTTATTATTACAATAGTTTTATTACAAAGGCAGGCTGACAGTAGTACTTAGATAAACTGATTGATTTCTATTATTTCAGTTGTGTTACACTGAGGGCAAAGCAGCTGAAGAACCTGAAGAGGTGGGTATCCTGACTGTTCTCATTTCCTTTATTAACAATGAAATGTAACTTCTTCCAAAGCAAACAGAACTACTGAACAATAATCCAAATGTAAAGGCAAGCAGCATGTATGAAAGGATTTCATACATGCTTCAAAGTCTTGGCTTAGTCCTGGTTTAGTCGTGGTTCAACCTGGTTCAGTCCTAGTTTAGCCCTTTGTTGGTATTAAAAGATCAAAACCCGTGACTTAAATTGTTCTTGGGGCTCAAAGGGGTAATGTGTGATCAGTGATGTCCTTGAATGTCTTATCTTCTGAAGATACAATATCAAAGTTTGCTCTTGTATTTTTTTAGCAGAATATGACAAACGGTCTTACAATTTAGATTTGTCTGTATGGGCTTGTCACATGTGTATGCATTATTAACAGTTTGCTTCTGTTCTTGCTGATTTCCAGACTCCACCCAGAAAAATCTACAAGAAAGTCAGACAACAGCCAGCAGACAGTAGCAGTGCTTCTTTGACAGTTATGAATGTGAAGAAAATGAGGAATGGATCAAAAAACTATCAGCAGAAAAGAAACTACTGCCTTTTTTGTGATAAGCCTTTTTTAAAGATTGCACGCCATCTTGAACAGAGGCACTCACTAGACACTAATGTTAATTTAGCATCAGAAGTTATGCTCTCACTCGGTGATAAAGTGTTTTAGTGCTGAAAACATCACTCGCTTTGTGACTTGATGTTGACTGTGCATCTGTGGTTCCTTTTGGGCTTTGGCAATGATAGTGAAAAATAATCACTCGCAGCGTATGAAAAAAGAGAAGAGCTGGTTCATTTTCAGAACTATAAACAGTTATGCACTATGAACGAACGAGTTCATTTTGAAATTTGTGAACTGAACTTTGAACGAACGTTCATGTAGAAAATGAACTTTCCCAACACTGCAGGAGGTACGAGCTGACAGAGACTGTCCACAAATGTAAAAATTAAATGAAATTTTAAAAGTATTTTGCATTTAATTTGCCATAATTTGCATCAGGCATTTAACCAAGGGCCTACTTTTAAGTGAATGTCAGTGTTCTGTTATGCACAAAAATTGTTTTAAAAATGTTTAATATGTATAATTCGCCTGTCTTAAATTTATTGGGTTTCGCCTTTGTGTGGCGCCATCTGGTGGACATTCGGGGAATTGCAGTCAGAGCGCATGTTATTTTGAACAAAACTTTATTGAACGCAGTAGCAGTTCTGGGAAGAACATGGCGGCACGCTGTTGGTTGCCTTTGTGTCCGCAAATTTCTTTGTTTTAGAGTTGCATCGCCGGTATGTATTTTGTACGTATGTTCAACAGCTTAAGATTATTTGTAAGTCCGGCATTGTGGTGTTTATTTAGTTGTTTATCTCTAGTATTGTAATATGTTAATAATTACACGAGTACCTTGCAGCTCTCAAAATGGCGTCAGATAGCGTGGCGTCAGATGTGTGGATTTACAACCTTGCACTTGTGTTGTTTATTGTATATTTTTGTAATTTTAATAGACATATTGTAATTTTACATTTGTCTGTTCTACAGTTTCACCTTTTCAAGCATCATTAAACCTGCTTAAAGACAACCATGTCTGCAGAGTCTTTGATGTAAGAAAGGAGTTTATCGCCATAGTTTCCATTACGGCACAGTCAGGCTTTTGATGGAAAGGCAGTATCATCTATCACGCTCTTCTTTAGTGAGAAGAGAACATTTTTTACAATGCAATAACATATGAAACATGTTTGCTGCGAACCCCTGACACTTTGCAGAATGCTTAAGACTAAACTTGGTTTTGTGCTGAAGACTGTAAAACAGATTTGCTAGTTGTGTTATAGCTGAACTCATGGTCTTTGTGTTACAGAAGTAATGGAGCAGGAAAAGGACTCTCAGCAGGTATGTTCTATCCCCTTTAAACTGTACTTTAGAGCTCTTAAATAAGCTTTACACCGTTGTTGGATTCACTTCTTTTGTCACTTTTCTGGTTCTAATGAAAGCTGCTTTTTGGTGTTGGTTTTGCTGTTACAGTCGACTGCAGGTGGCCGACAGGTGTCGCCTGACAGCTCTGAGATTCCACTGGACTGGTTTGAGAAGGTCTGTATCTTACCCTAACTGCATTAATACTGTTTTAATCATGTGTGGATGTATGATTTTAATGGACTGTAAATGAGGGTATTTAGGCATTAACATTTATTATTACAATAGTTTTATTACAAAGGCAGGCTGACAGTAGTACTTAGATAAACTGATTGATTTCTATTATTTCAGTTGTGTTACACTGAGGGCAAAGCAGCTGAAGAACCTGAAGAGGTGGGTATCCTGACTGTTCTCATTTCCTTTATTAACAATGAAATGTAACTTCTTCCAAAGCAAACAGAACTACTGAACAATAATCCAAATGTAAAAGGCAAGCAGCATGTATGAAAGGATTTCATACATGCTTCAAAGTCTTGGCTTAGTCCTGGTTTAGTCGTGGTTCAACCTGGTTCAGTCCTAGTTTAGCCCTTTGTTGGTATTAAAAGATCAAAACCCGTGACTTAAATTGTTCTTGGGGCTCAAAGGGGTAATGTGTGATCAGTGATGTCCTTGAATGTCTTATCTTCTGAAGATACAATATCAAAGTTTGCTCTTGTATTTTTTTAGCAGAATATGACAAACGGTCTTACAATTTAGATTTGTCTGTATGGGCTTGTCACATGTGTATGCATTATTAACAGTTTGCTTCTGTTCTTGCTGATTTCCAGACTCCACCCAGAAAAATCTACAAGAAAGTCAGACAACAGCCAGCAGACAGTAGCAGTGCTTCTTTGACAGTTATGAATGTGAAGAAAATGAGGAATGGATCAAAAAACTATCAGCAGAAAAGAAACTACTGCCTTTTTTGTGATAAGCCTTTTTTAAAGATTGCACGCCATCTTGAACAGAGGCATTCCAATGAGCAAGAAGTGGCCAGAGCGCTGGCATGTCCAAAAAAAAACAAAGGAAAGAAGGGTACAGTTAGACTACATAAAGAAAAAGGGGAACCGAGCTCATAATCTAGAGGTAATGAAAGAAGGGAAAGGAGAAATCGTGCCTTGCAAACAATCCAGTAGTGCTAGGGAAGACGCCAGAGACTACCTGCACTGTGCCAATTGTCAAGGACTTTTTAAAAGGAGGTTTCTCTGGAAGCATATGAAACGGTGTGCACTAGCGCAGAAATGTGGTAAAGCTCAGCCAGGAAAAACGCGAGTTCAGTCTGTGTGCAAGTGCTCAGCCAGTCCCTACTGGTGTGAGCACCAAAGTATGGACGATGATCAACAACATGTGTCAGGACAAGATTGCACAGGCGGTCAAAAATGACAGATGCATAATTGCTCTGGCAGAGCAGATGTTAAACAGGAAGGGTGTGTCACAGCACGAGCATATCCGTGCAACACTAAGAGAGCTTGGAAGATTGGTGCTGGCTGGACAGCAGGTCACTCCTCTGGAGAATATAGAGCAGTATGTCATGCCATCAAATTTCCACCATGTAGTGAGAGCAGTGAAAGAAGTCACAGGCTTTGATGAGGACACCAACAGCATCACAAAGTCATCTCTGGCATTAAAACTCGGCCATAGCTTAAAAAAGATTGCGGACATAGTTGCATGTGAAGCTCTCATATCAGGGAATGAAACCAAAGCTAAGCTTATTGAAAACTTCAGAGAAATCTACAGAACCCGCTGGAATGAACTCATTTCTGCCACAGCTTATCGAACACTGCACGAAACAAAATGGAATGCGCCACAACTTCTTCCGTTTACCGATGATGTAAAAAAATTGCACCTTTATCTTGATGACAAGGAAGAGGAGTATTGTAGCATGCTCTCTGCTGACCAGACTTCAAGAAATTGGCTGAACCTCGCAAAAGTGACCCTAGTTAAAGTCCTGTTGTTCAACCGCCGTCGACAAGGAGAAGTGTCAAAGATGATGTTATCGAGCTACTTATCCAGGGTGTCAACACCTGTTCATGATGACGTTGCTCATGCCCTGTCTGAAGTGGAAAAAATGCTCTGCAACTACTTCTCGCGTGTGGAAATTAGAGGGAAAAGAGGACGAAAAGTGCCTGTGCTGTTAACACCGGCTATGGTTCAGTCTTTGGATCTTCTGGCAAAGCAGAGATCAGCTTGTGGAGTGCTACCTGACAACATTTATATATTCGCAAGGCCTGGGAGTACAACACACCAGAGAATGTGGAGCCAAGCAACCTCTTTCCCTCTCATCTACCAAACTAAGGAAACAAGTATCTACCTTGTCAAAGGTGCTCAACCTAAGCGATACAGAGCTTGACCAACTGGCTGATTTTTTAGGCCATGACGTTCGCATCCACAGACAATACTATTGCTTGCCACAAGGAACTTTACAATTGGCAAAAATTAGTAAAGTACTGATGGCATGTGAACAGGGAAGGCTGGCTGAGTTCAAAGGAAAGAGTCTGGAGGAGATCACTATCGAGCCCAATGGTAAGGACATTCAGGGTGTAGGGTAAATATTTATTGGTAAGTGTCTATGCATTGTGATAATTTTGGCAAATTTTTATTTGGACTGTTTTCCAGAAACTGTTCAGGCACACAAGTTGGATGACTTAGAAGAGAATCTGGAAGAGATGTCCATTGAGGCCAGCGGTAAGGACTTTATATTCTACTGTAAATAATGTGACCATCAGTAGTGGACAGAAATAGGTCTTATATTGAAAATGCCAGTATTGTCTACATCATTGATTTTATATTTTTGTATGTACAGTTGAGGCCAAAATGATTAACTCCCCTCATTAAATTGGACAAAGCTCTTGATTTCTCAGTGGAAATGACTATTAACAACAAGTCTTTATAATGTATTTGTTTCCAAATTAACAAAGACAAAATGTCCACTGAGATGATTATGGCTTTGGTATTCTCATGGAGAAATCAAAGAGGTTTGTCTAATTTCATGAGGTGAGCTCATAATTTTGCAACATGATGCATCTTCTTTTTTCAGGATCCAGCTCCTCTGCAGGCTGTATGACAGTTCCAGAAGATTCTGGTATGTAGTTAGAAACAAAATTATTGTTTTTCTGCTTGGATCTTTTCACAAGGTTTCCAATATTTTAGGGTATTAAAATTTAATATTTTAAAATTTTGCATTTCCTCTAGATTCATCACTTCAAGGGAGACACACAGATATTTCAGGTAAAGGACGCACAGAAAAACATTTCTATTGTATTACATATGTTTCCTGTACTAACTCCATTAATATTTAATTGGAAGTGGGTGATCTCAGGATGAGGAAAATATCTTTAAATTACGTGATTTATTTGAATGCAGTTTACTAAAGGCTGACTAAATGTATCTTTAATCTTATATTCAAGTTGGAATGCAGGCGTGAGAATTGTTTTACACAATTGTATGTAATGTCATTAGTTAATTATTAAGTAGTTCATGTTATTGGCCGTTTATAAACTAGTGTGAGGGTGTGGATAATTGATGTAGGTAGAGCTGGGTGATCTGGGAAATTAAAATTAAAGCTTTTTTTTTCTCATTGAACAATCTTATTTTTTCGATACAATTTTATTTAGTCTTTTCAAAATTGAAATAAAAGAACATTTGTTATTGGTGTCATTAAAATATCAATATAGACTTTATTTTCCTTATTGAATGTCACAGATTTAATCATATATTTTCCTCCAAAGACTGAATTCTGCTCCAAAGAGAGTTTTACTGACAGAATTGACTGTAGACTATTCACGATTCAAAAAATACCTCCCAGATAAATGTGATTCAGACATGAAAGAATCAAGAATCTTTCGATTAATCGATTAATTAAATAGATGTAGGTGTTTTTCTGTTGCACTTTTTTGTATATCAGAATCAAGCTCATGTTCAGAGGCGCTGCTGCACCTAATGTCTCAGATATTGTCCTCAAAAACCTTAGTTCCTCAGTGTTTGTCAGTTGGTCTCTATGTAGTAAAGTGGGGGTTTAAATTGTCTTGTAACATAGAGGATGTAACATACTGAATTGTTTTTTCTTGAAAGCATCTAAAACATTTTATATTCTGTCTATTTCTGTACTTTTTCTGCTGTTTGCCTATCCTCTAGACTCATCAGTGGGACTGCAGGGCTGCTCCAGCCCAAAACCATCGTCAACTTGCAGAGCTTCATCTGTGGCATCAGACAGGACAGGTATTTTGGCCAAGACTTAATAGGAGATAAGAACAGTGTCCATTCTGCAGGCAAAATGTATTCACTTCAGAGCTTTTAATCATGGACCTTTGTGAGGTTAGAAAAAGTTAAGTTCGATTGACTTGATGGGACCAATCTAATGCTACTGCTGAGTGACGTCACTGATTCACAATTTTCTGCTTTGGTCACGCACACGTACAGCGCTCGGCCAAAGCACAAACCCATGTGAATGATGATGTCACTCAGGAGTACGAATTCATCAGTCCAGTCAAGTTAACCTGACTTAAAAAAAACTGTGTTCAGTTTGTTTTCCTGTTCCACTGAAACAATCTGATGAAGGTCCAGCACCAAAACGTCTGAGCTGAATAAAAATGCTCTGTTCCCCTGGTGCTCTTCGACTCAGGGACTGCCCACATAGATTGTATTGTACTGTAAAAAACAGAGGCAGTTTAGAGGATTTAAATAAGAGAGCGTCATGTTGTGTCTGAATGTCTCTTCCAGGCCGGGTGGCTGGGGCCAAAAGAAAATGGAGCGAGCAGGAAGTTGCTGCTGTGGAGTCAAAGTTGGGAAGGTATTGACTCACTTGTTTGCTGTTTCTCATTGCTGTTTGTGGCATACTGTTGTATATAGTAGGGCTGAAACGATTCATCGAGTTAATCGATTAAATCGATTAGAAAAATGCATCGATTATTTTTTTTTGCCTCGATGCTTCGTTTTATGTTCATACGCTCGGCGATGGCCGGAACCTTTTGTGATAGAGGTAAAGTTTCCGCACGACCACTGCACTTCACTGTACACAAAACAGCGCGGCGCCCATGGATGTATAATAAGAGCATAACCTCCGGCATCTCCAGTACGCCGTGCGCTCCTCATCTCCCGCGCACTCTGCGCGTGGATTGTGTCTTGTCGCGTACACTCCGTGGACCGCGCTTCCTCCTGTGCGCCTCTAAACCAGAACTCACACCAGGACTAAGACAGGTCTAAAGCAGGTCTAAACCAGGTCTAAAACCAAAGAAGAATTTGCAGGAGTTGGTTGCTACATTTATGTAGTTTTAAAAATCATGACAATATCAAGTAATCCAAAGTATTCAGATTATGTTACTCACTTTAAATAATTTAATTGATTATGTCACAAACTACATTTTGGGGATTGTAATCTGTAATCTGTAGGGGATTACATTTTAAAAGTCACCTTCTCAACACTGATGCTACAACATGTAAACAGAACCGTACATTACATCAAGTGGAAAAGAAACCACGAGGTGAGTCAACCTTAGCCCTTGGACTTAACATGTGCAAAGTAGACGCGACAATAACAAACGATTACTCGATTATTCGAACAAAATAATCGACAGAATAATCGATTACTGTAATAATCGATAGCTGCAGCCCTAGTATATAGTATATCCCGATGTTAGATGTTGTCTTCTTACTACTGCTTCTGTTGTATTTATACTTTGTCTTGTCTTATCCTTCCCTTTTTCATGTTCTTGCTGATTGTTGACACTGTACTGTTTGTTCCTGCTCGTTGTTACTGTCGTGTTACTGCATGTTTTCATTTGTTTTATTGCCTGGCTTCCTACATTTGTCTCCTTGCTTGTAAGTTGTCTATGGTAACACTTGAGTTTCCCCCTTGGGGGAATATTGAAAAATCCTTTCCTCTTATCCTAAGGCACATCAAACTGGGCACAACCCCTGGAAAGGAGGAGTGTGAGGAGTGCATCAGAAGCTGCCCTGATGCTCTGGGGGACAGGGACTGGAGGGCAGTTCAGTACTTTGTTAGAAACAAGATAGTTTCTCTTACCAGAAAAAATTGTTAAAATCTGGTTTCTTTTTGTTTGTCAGTATTTTTGGCATTTTAGTTTTTTGGCTGTTCTGTATTCTAAATGCTAAACACATACACACCTAGAGAGAGTGACTTTGCAGATTTTATTTTATTTTTTTAAACAAGTTCTGTTGTGAAACAATAAATCTACTTTAAAAAGACAACAGTATAGTATATTTATTGGAAGTAGTGAAATTCACAGTTTCATGGTCAGAAAACTACCTTTTAATGTGTAAGATGTATTCTATGGCACTTTTCACAGACAGAGGTTACGAGGTGCTTTCCATGTCCGGGATAAGCACATATAACAGAGCAGCACAGAGTAGATCTGTCCAAACGCCTAGAGGTGGGTCTGGGCTATTACAGCGTCTACAGGCACAGGAGCTGTTGGGTGGAAGGGGCATTCACATGGTAAAATGGTAGGATGGCTAATATTTTTTTCTGAACCTGTAGGTGTAATTGTTTTCCCTCTAGAATGACAGGAAAGCAGGGTCCTACCCGAAGTCCTTACAAGGTCACAAATGCAAGAATGTGTGTGTGTGTGTGTGTGATGGGTTTAATGGTTGACTATTCATATTATGACAAAGTATTTCCAGAATGAAAATACAAATAAAGAATTGTTGTTTAATAAACCATTTTTTCTCAAAGGAGTCTTTATAAAATGACTTAAATGCATTCCCTGTATACATGTAATTCCTTATCAATTTAAAAATACTTAATGCATATCTCATTACTGTTTTTGAAACTTTAAGGTAATTTAGCCTATTTTAGATGTATTGGAGAAACAGCAATATTTTAGCCATAAAATGTGGATTAGAATAATTTGTTCTCAAAATGTGACAATAATCTGCAGATGCGTGTTGTTAGCTTTAGCTTTAGCATTAGCAGTGTGTCTCGGTTGCTAGGCGATGGGCGTGGCTCCATGGGCTTTCCCCTTTCGACGTGGCCAGGCGGTCCTCAAGAGTTGTGTACTGTTTTTGAAACTTTAAGGTAATTTAGCCTATTTTAGATGTATTGGAGAAACAGCAATATTTTAGCCATAAAATGTGGATTAGAATAATTTGTTCTCAAAATGTGACTAATCTGCAGATGCGTGTTGTTAGCATTAGCTATTGCTAATGCTAACAACACGCATCTGCATTAGCATTAGCAGCGTGTCTCGGTTGCTGGGCAACATTGGCTTGTTTTGGTTTTATAAAACCAAAAATAAGAAAACGAAAAAACATCGATTAGTATCTGATTTTTGCTGCGTGTCCAGCAGGACGAGGAGAGGTACTGGCTTATCCTGGAGGAAGACGAGATGAGTGACTTTGTCATCACAGAGAGGGTAAAACACAGGGACTTGGCTTAGTTTGTTTATTTGTGTTTAAAACAGGATATTTAGCAGACTCTTTGTAGCAACTCATAACGTAATAACGGCTCTTAACGTAATAAGAGCTCTTAACGTAATAACTGAAATGTAATAAATGTTCATAACCTAATAATCGACTCTTAATGTAATAAAATCATGAGCGCATAACGTAATAATGTAATAACCTATTACATTATGAGCTCCACTATATAGCAACTCATAATGTAATAAATTAGAGAAACTGAATAGCCTTTTATTTTAGTAGCCTTAAATTTGCATTATCTTTTTTTTTTTTACCTTTGCCATTGCTGCACGGTGAAACGGTTAACGGTTAACTAGCGCTTTTGAAGCAATCCTATTGTTTATTAAAGGTGCACTGTGTAATATTTTTGGTATATGTCCAGAATTCATGCTGCCCATTAACAAATGTGACCTTTTACATGAATACTTACCGCAACCATCAAATTCTAAGTACTCATTGTGACTGGGAAAATTAAACTGTTCATAAATGAAAACCGCGATTTTCTCCATTTTTCAAATTTGGCCATAGACAGCAAGTTTCTATTTTTTGACATTTCAATTCACTCTAATCAGAAGAAATTAATTGACTTCTGAGTAATGGAATAACTAATATGTTAATTAATGTTAAGCAATACATTATAATAACTCAAAATGCACTTTGAGCTTAGATATCCATCTGGTCAGTTCAGTCACCCCTTGTGGGTAATGAAGTTTCTGTTTATTTTGTTTGTCTGGTTTTTGTTGGTGGTGTTGTAACCACTGATAGCATATAAAACTATTGACAAACCCTGGCAAAAACATAACCCCCCTTGGTCGAAGTACCTAAGAATAATTGTTATAAATGTTATAATATATTGTTATTATATATTGATATAATTGTTATAATTCATAATAACTAAATAATATTAATAACTGTTAATTCATGTTTAATAATTCATCATGATTATGAATCAACATCTAAGAATCAACTAACCAACATTATTTAATCAATTAATGTTAGTTAATGACTAATAATGCATTCATTAAGTTAATGCCTTTTAAACATGTCCTTACTACTTACATTAAATACATGATACAAGCAGAAAAACATTAAATCTGCTTTATTTTGGAACTTGTAAAACTGTACACTTCACCTGAAACATGGTGATCACACAAAACATGAATGCGCTTTGAAAATATTCAGTTGTAAAGACCACCTAGGTCCTCACAGTTTTTGTTCCCATCAGCAGGGGAATTACTTCTTTGTTGCTGCTATTGTATATTAGGACCTTTTAAAATAAATGTCATTTATAAATGCTGTTGGGATGTACTGTGGGTTGCGCCCTCTCCAGGGGCACGGGGTATTTATTTGGAGAGGTGACGCGCGCGGGGGCGCGCATGTAGGGTGACGTCACACGCCGTTTTGTGGAGCCGTGCCAGTGCTACCTGTCCGTGGAGTCGAGGTGGATTATATTCATTTGGGATCATTGTGTTTTGACTGCGCCATTTGGATTTATAACCCTCTGCGGGAGCTGCTGGGCTTCGTCCAACCTACAAAACTGAACTGTTCATTGAGTGCGGGAGTCGTGAGTACCGACTGCACCTCTTGCACACCTGTTGCAGCGCGACGTGCTCAGAACTTTGGGGAACTTTGTTGGGAGCTACGGGGACTCATTGTGGTGGTGACTGGGGGAAGGATTTATTGTCTGTGGGTTATTGTATTGTGTGTTCTTGTTTGGTGAGGGGAAACCGGGGGGGGCGCTCGAGCGCGGGGTTAATGGTGTTTACGTTGGTCACATTTTTACGCACACCGGTACTGTCAATAAAAGCCGGTGCTGGCCGCCAAAAGTACTGTTTGTTTGTGGTTCGTTCACTCCTGCTGATGTGGATAGGTCCCCCGCGACCTTAATTTGCGTTGTAGCTTTTCATTTCGTTTAGTGGAGGTGAACTGTTACAGAGTGGTGGTCCGTACGGGGAGCGGGGATTAGTTTCATATTTGTATCGGCAGCCTTTCCAAAATTTCTGGGTTATTTAGCTCGGTTTCGACGCACGTTTCATTTCATACTCGTAACCTACACCGGGTGTAGTCTTTCTCAATCCTGAATTAAACGTAGTTTCTAATATTTTAGTTTTACGCACAGTTACGCACGTTCGCACACGCTCCCGCACGCACAAGTTTAACCTCTTAACACCCACCTCAAACTGGCTGTTTTTCTCGAAATGTGCATACCCAAATATTAAAGCTTATTGTTTGGGCACCTTACACTCTAGAGGCTTTGTGGATGCATAATTTGAAAGCTAAGTCCTTCTAGTTTATGTAGATATGTCTTAGATTTGTCTAGAAGACTCACAGCTTGCAGTACACTTGTTCAAACATGCCCAAAAAGTATTTTTTTTGGCCTCGGAAAAAAAAATGCAAAAATAAAAGGCCTTTCTGAAGACATACTTCATGCTATGCATTTCAAACTCACCACAGCAACTGTCCATAGTTTTGGCAACAACTGTGCCAAAGTTCAGACCTCTAGATACAACTATTTTGAAAATGTGGACCTTTTTGTATGAAATCGTACATCTGTCACAGATTTGGCACATCTGTGCCAAATGTGCCAAATTACTTTACATGCATTTTTATCACTCTACTAGCAATATAAAACATATTTTGTCACTTTGGGGACTATAAATATCACTTATAACCTGATTTTCAAAGTTTTTTCAGATAATTATATTTTAGCACTGTAACCATTATTAACCATTATTATTTATTATTATTATTATTATTTTGTTTTGTTTGCTTCTTAGCCTTAGAAATCGTAAAATTAGTGCTAATAGTGCTACACTTTATCGAAAAACTCTGAAAAACTGCGCATACGCTGTGCGTAATGATCCAGGCCATCCATGTCCCATCTCTAAAATGGCGGCTTGGCACCAATGCGCACTGTTGCTGTGCCCTGATCTGACCTCAGATCTGACTGTCCCACCTCTTTTTGGAAAGCTTTACTGATTGGCTACAAGATTTTGTGATTGACAACCTGATTCTCCAATGATGCATTACGTTTTGCCGTCGTGACGCACGAAGATACTTTGGATACATTGTCGCGACATGGCCGCCCCGGCTACAGACACCTGGGTCTGACTCCGGCAAACTTTCATGGAAAACTCCGCGGAATGTCTTGTTTTGAAGCTAAGACTTGGGGGAAAACAACCATACCCTAAGTGAGCTGCCAAAATGGAAGCTATGTTTACAAAGCCATGCGCAAAAATGGATGTATTGTTGGATGAGCTACGTTCGAAAGGAGACAATGGGCTTTCGGCTGGATAGCAACTACACGGAGCGTCTTATGAAGAAAAAACAAGTGGATATTTTTATTCTGTGGACTATGAGGAACAGAAAAAGCACAAACACTTCTGGATTGAATGTGATTTGAAGCTGGAGTAGCAGTCAAAAGGTAAGAAATGCGAGATTTCTGATTTGCTTATGTTACAGTTTGATTGCGGGCAAAGTTTTTGGAATGTGTTTTGGAAAGAAATGAACATAATGTGCATTTTGTGGTGTGTGTAAGCTTTCAAATGATATATAGGAAGCTCATATTGACTAAAGGGATATTAAATGAATTACGTTAGAAAGAAAAATAACCGCAACCGTCCCTTATAAGGGACGGTTGCGGTTGGCCCTCTCTTGGCAGAGAGTTGAAGGGACCCCTTGAGAGACTTGTGCACAAAGCTCCAGCTCCACACACATCTGCATATCAAACACTTCAGACACACACTCGGCTAAAAGAGGAAGTTGAAAAACATGTTGGTGCATCCAAAGCTAGACAAGCCAGATACTACAATGCACGGCGCAGAGATGTACACTTTGTGGTCGGTAGTCTGGTCTGGATTAGGGCGCACCCACTGTCCAAAGCTTCTGCCAAGTTCTCCGCCAAACTTGCGCCCAAATGGGTGGGGCCTGCTAAGGTAGAGAGAAAGTTAGGACCAGTCAACTACCAAGTAAGATGGGTAACAGATAAGTCGAAGATGGACACTGTAAATGTGGTCGACATGAAGCCCTATTTCGGACCCACTATGCCGCTGGCTGGGGGGGGGGATGTAAAGACCACCTAGGTCCTCACAGTTTTTGTTCCCATCAGCAGGGGAATTACTTCTTTGCTGCTATTGTATATTAGGTCCTTTTAAAATAAATGTCATTTATAAATGCTGTTGGGATGAACTATGGGTTGCGCCCTCTCCAGGGGCACGGGGTATTTATTTGGAGAGGTGACGCGCGCGGGGGCGCGCATGTAGGGTGACGTCACACGCCGTTTTGTGGAGCCGTGCCAGTGCTACCTGTCCGTGGAGTCGAGGTGGATTATATTCATTTGGGATCATTGTGTTTTGACTGCGCCATTTGGATTTATAACCCTCTGCGGGAGCTGCTGGGCTTCGTCCAACCTACAAAACTGAACTGTTCATTGAGTGCGGGAGTCGTGAGTACCGACTGCACCTCTTGCACACCTGTTGCAGCGCGACGTGCTCAGAACTTTGGGGAACTTTGTTGGGAGCTACGGGGACTCATTGTGGTGGTGACTGGGGAAGGATTTATTGTCTGTGGGTTATTCTATTGTGTGTTCTTGTTTGGTGTGGGGAAACCGGGGGGGCGCTCGAGCGCGGGTAAAGGGTGTTTACGATGATCACATTTTTACCCACGCCGGTACTGTCAATAAAAGCCGGTGCTGGCGGCTAAAAGTACTGTTTGTTTGTGGTTCATTCACTCCTGCTGATGTGGATAGGTCCCCCGCGTCCTTAATTTGCGTTGTAGCTTTTCATTTCGTTAAGTGTAAGTGAACTGTTACACAGTTATAAGGAACAATTATAAACAGCCTGTTAGGATTCCCAAGTAAAAAATATATAATTTAACTAAACAATATATACAAATAATGCACATTCAGAAATTATAGTTATAATTCAAATATATAACCAACAAAAATACAGTCCAGTCCACTCTAGTTTTCAGGCATTGCGCTTGTGATCACAAAAATAAGGGATTCAACAGATGAATGGTATTCCAACGTTATTTTGTCCAATATATATCAGTGATACGGTACCACCCAGACGACATGTGCCGAATCACAATCCATGCTCTAAACCATCCTTATGTTTAGCCGTAAGGTTCTGTACAAGGCTCTGCCCACAAGCCTACAACACCCACGCTCCCACACAACAATTCTCCACAAATATACAAAAACATGATACCAAACTGTACATGGTAACTTAACAAACCTGATGTGATGTGCAGTAGATTCATTAGCGAGATTCATGCTGAGTGACGTGGCACAGGAGCAAAAGGAGAGGAGAGGTGGCAAAATTTTCTGTTTTTGGTGAATATAACTTTTTCAAAACAATAAAATTGAACATAAAATATGATGAGCTAAATCAATCAACAGTTAATACCCCATAGAAACGTTTTGCCGCTCTTTAAAAAACATATTAGGGAACTTGTCCAAAAAAGCTCAGAATGCTTGCATAGGATAGAGAATACACACTTTTCCAACACTTTCTGAAGACGTGAGTCTGGTCACCGGTGAATATTCCCAAATTTATATGGGCGTGATTGACAGGTGGATTAGCCAGTCAGGGACACACATGCTCCCTCCATATCAGAACTAATATGTTTCCTTATGAGGAAAAAGAAAGGACAAAAATATCAGAGAGGGCTGAAAAACACAAGGAACGTCTGTAGAATCAATGAGCAATGCACTAAACTCTGTTCGTCAGAGGTGAGACAAATTTGATTTAGTTCAAAATGACGGATGACCAATGTCATCCATCACAAATGTATTGCTGATCATCTGATTAACAAGATTAATACTCAAAAGTAGGCAGAAAAGAAACTTTTTTGCACACTGATTGTTTTAGATTGTATTATTCATTCACTACTTTCTCAGTGGTGGTAAGTTACTACTGGAACAGACTGATGGAAGTGAGGCTGTCAGTCTGCTCCAATGACTCGTACAACTACAACCAACACACACACACACACACACACATACACACACACACACACACACCACTTTCATCTCATTCTATGTTTTACCCAAGGAGGGAACAGCAGAACTTCGTCCAAGCAGATATTGATCCTCTGATCTTTGGGTCGGTGGATGGGCGCTCTAATCAAGAAGCCAGTTCCTCCCCCCTCATGATGTGTGTGTGTTTGTCAGGAGCAGGAGGAGCCCACTCTCTCCCAGGCTGATCAGTCAATGCAGGAGGTGCGACGCAGTCTGCCCATCTTCCCCTACAGAGAGCACCTGCTGCAAGCCATCACAGAGCACCAGATCCTTGTCATCAAAGGAGAGACGGGCTCAGGCAAAACCACCCAGATCCCACAGTATCTCATGGAGGAGGTGAGTGCCCCCTGCAGCCACAGGAGTGTGCTGCAGGCTGTGAAGGCTGCGAGGCTTCTGTCTTTACTTAGAATTTAGGGATGAAAAAGTGAATGGATTCATCACAACTGACCCAAAAACACTGAGAAATATTTTATGATTCAGATGAAATGACACAAAAAACACCCATATAAAAACCCCTATATTTCCATCCATCTTCTCCCGCTTAATCCAGCTGGGTCACGGGGGCAGTGCGCTGCCCTAACCTTATAGCACCTGACCCTTCCTATGAACCCCTCTGCAGGTGGTGAGCCCAGAGGACCCCTATATTAACTAATCATTTTCAAAGAAAAAAAAAACAAACTATATTTTTTCCTTGAAAATTATTAGTTGCAGCCCTATTATAATGCACTTTAAAAACAACACACTGGACCAGAGTCCATCTCTATTTCACTGGCAGCTGTGTAAATATGATTACTCATACTTCAGTCTATTGTGTATGAAATATTTTGAGGAAAAAAAAAAACTTCATAAATCAAGACAAATTCTCAATATTTCGACAGCTTTTTAAGTGAAGTGAATTCCCTTTGCTCTGTTCAGGGTTACACTAACGGAGGGATGAAGATCGTATGCACTCAGCCTCGTAGAGTGGCGGTCATGTCTGTGGCGGCTCGAGTGGCTGAGGAAACCAGCGTCAAACTGGGAAACGAGGTGAGGACTTTAACAACTTTACCATCGAGTCTTTTATTATTTACACAATTTTTCTGTCACTTTTTAACTGCAGCTTTGTCCTTTATTATGTTTTGAACTATGTTTTTCTATACCCCCTTCATGTTTTTCCCCTGTTGTTCCCTCTCTCCTCTCCCTCTTTCCCTCTCTCCTCTCTGTGTCTCAGGTGGGCTACAGTAGCCGTTTTGAGGACTGCACATCAGAGAGGACGGTGCTTAAATTCATGACCAATGGGATGTTACTGAGAGAGTTCCTGACTGAGCCGAACCTGGCCAGCTACAGGTCATTATCATATTATTTAAAGTGTGTGTAAGGTTATTGCTTTAGTCTGTCCCAGAAGTCCCATTTTTCGTGCAAGAAAAGAGAAGGAGAAAATCCATATTGATCACAGAGGTTTTAAAAATAACTTTTCCTGTAACACAAGAAGTTTTTCTTTAACCAACCCTAACTCCTAACCTAACTTAACCCTACTAACCCATAACCTAATAACATTTTTCTCTATTTTTATATGGTGAGTTTTAAAAATCCTGTCTATAAGGAGGTTTGGTCACAATATAATTTTTGTTCCTATTGCCATGATGCATGTGGTTACCATAACCGGTATGTCTTCGCCAAAGTTTTTGTCAGGATGTCTCACTGGCGAGGACAGACTTGTTGCCGTATGTGAGAGAGACTTGTGTCACAGCACACATTAGCTCACATGCTGTAGCTTCATGGTCAGGTTAGGTTAAAATAGATCAGATTAAAGTCTAATTTGAGTAACAAGCCTCAAACAGAGCAGTGTCTACAGTTAGCGTCACACTCCTAGGGAATGTTGATTACAGCAGCTGCACAGTATCAGTGTGCAGCCCTCGTATTTTCCTGACTCTTCCCACTCGTGCTGTAGTGTCGTCATCATCAATGAAGCCCACGAGCGCACTCTCCACACTGACATCCTGTTCGGTTTGATCAAAGACATCGCCCACTTCAGACCCAACCTCAAAGTCCTGGTCGAAAGCGCCACCCTGGACACCAACCGCTTCTCCCGCTTCTTCGACAACGCTCCGGTCTTCACGATCCCAGGGAGAAGGTTCCCTGTGGACATCTTTTACACCAAGGTACTATGGTCTCCTCCTCTCAGGAAAGACGTTGTGGGTTAGACTTGATTAGGGAAGCACCAGTCCAGGGTTTTCAGTTCCAATACAACTGCTGATATGTTGACTCTTGACTATCTGCTGATCCCTGATATTGACCGATAACAATGTTGGGATGGAAAATGGCACTTACAACATACAACTGTTATTTATCCTTGTCAGAGCTTGCGCTGCTTAGATAGCACGAGAGCCTTTTAAATGCTCCCGGGGTGAGAGCTCAGTTTATACTTCTGAGAATAATCCTATTGCTAATGTTTTATTGTTAACTAATTAGTCTTATTATAGAATTACCAGGGATGGAGTTTTTAGGTTCTCGAAATACCTGTATGATAATTTAATTTGCCCTATGACCTCTTTTATCATGCCAAGTACTACGCCCTGTTCACCCTACGCTCACAATCTACTCACATAGGTCATTCGACAACATAAACCATGCTAATATTCTCACTGATAACTCTGATCTCTGTTACTTTTGGATCATATCCCCTTTTTTATATCCTGTACCTTTTATTATCACTGATTAATTTAATTTTAAATACCTTTGATTTCACCACTAATTACTCTAACCTTTTTTATTTTATATCATATTAAACTGATATTGATATTGCCACTTAATTAACCCTAATTGACACTGACAACCACTTTAACAGAATGAGCCTTGCTGAGATTACCACCAACCTCTGACTTATATTTAATCTTAAAGCTACAGTTGCAATTATTTCAATCTTTCTCAATTCTGAATCATACCCTAAATTAATACCAACAAACAATTCAATACTTAACCCATAATCAGAATAACTGACCTTATATTTAATCTTTCTCAATTCTGAATCATACCTTAAATTAATACCAACAAACAATTCAATACTTAAACCATAATCAGAATAACATCAACAATGATTCAAAGCTTAGACTACACAGTTAATCAGCATTAATATTGCTACTCTTTCATGTGTATTCATACTCACACTGTCTCAGATGTGACGACCACGAGGATGTGATGTGTGTGGCAGCTCTGGGTGTGAGGTCTCAATCAGACAATGAACACAGATGAAATCAATTTCAGGGAACAATACTCATTTCAAGAAATATTTATTTCCCTTACACAAGATAAACATCTGGTCGTCTGAGAGGTCTTACCGATTTCTTAAGGTGTTCTAAAAGATGAAGTGAGAGTAAATGACCAAGTTTTTAGTTAAGAGATTTAGAACTTTTTACGAAGTTCACAGCAAAACATCAAGGTCCTCTGTCCACTACTTGGTTGCACCTAACCGTTAGGTTATTCAGACTAATTTAGGTTGTCCAGAAATGCAACTTTTCGTGAAAACACACTTCACCCAATAGAGCTCACCTCACCCCAAAAACCAGGGGTAATTACCTTACCGGGCACAATTGCCGTACATCAATGGTACAAATGGCAAAAGGCCGAAGACTATTCTCAGACTCCAGCTTTTATTGAGCCCCGCGCCGGTAAACACCCACCGGTCCTTAGGCTCAACCAATTAAATTTTACAAATACAAATCAATGCCTTATTTGTCTTTTTAGACTCAACCAATCACAAATTAAACATCTTTCATGGCATTACATCATTAGTCACATGTCACAGGTTTCAGGTGGTTTTCTTCAACGGATTCAGTCTAGACTTCTTGCTGGTTTTCATTCAAGTAAGATTACTTTGTGGTTAACACCTCTGCTTGTCTTTAGCTTATGCATGCAAAAACTACAAAAGGGTTCAAAAATTCAGTTACAATATGCATAATATAAAATCAGAAGATGAAATAAAAATGAATAATAAAAAATGAATAAAACAATAAAATGAATAATGAATTTAATTCATGAGTAATAAAATGTACAATAAAATGAATTATCAATAAAATGAATGAACAATGAAATGAATTATCAATAAAATGAATTATCAATAAAATGAATGAACAATAAAATGAATTAACAATAAAATGAATTATCAATAAAATGAATGAACAATAAAATGAATTAACAATAAAATGAATTACATCATGAGATCTCACAATTATCATTAATGGAATCAAAACAGAAAAATATAAAACTCAAAATAAAATAACTTTTCCCTTTTAGTCATTCGTCAGAAAGAAAGAAATATAAAAATCTCATTCACACCTCATAACATCCTCCTCTGAGATTTTTATCCTTGACATTTCTCATTTACATCAATTTCAGGCCCACTGGAAATTAAGAACAATCTACAAGCTTCATGAGTTTCATGTCAGTGAATTTGTTACAGTTTTCCGGTCCTCTGATCACTTTCAGTGCATTTAGTATCACACATTCAGCCCAAACACCTGGACTACATGATTTTTAAACTCTTCTGAAAATTCACTCCATTCTGGAGCTGGGCATGCATACCAAACATATTCTTCCGCTGTTGCTTTAAAAATGCATTTGCTGTATATTCTCTCTACATGGCTCTAAATATTTTGCTGGCCAAAATTCATCCCAAAACCTCAAGGGCATATCACTTCCTCTCCTAACTAAATCCCCCATTGTACTACCTTTTTGATTTTGATCTATTCCTTCAGGATTTATTAATTCTTTTTCCTGTTTACCAGTTAACTCAGCCATATTTAAGTTATTTGAGCAACTTGGCAATTCTCCATGTTGTTCCATCTCCTCCTCAGATCCCAGATCTATCACTAGTACATCCTCATCACTATCACTGTCCTCTCTCTTTTTCCTATATTCCATAATCACAACACACTTTCACGAACCCAGTCTCTCTTCCTGAATCGTCCCTTCCTCTCTGTTCGACACAAATTGTGCTTCCCTGAGCTACCGTATCCTGCTCCGTATCGTCTGGCCTTCCTTTGTTTTTCACCTCAATTCCTATATGGGTTTCAAAATATGGGGAATCCAGATATATAGAGCATTTGGTTCTCTCTGTTGGTATCACCTTATCTCTAAATATTAAAAAATGCACCAAGCATAATCCGTCAGGTTGTAATCTACATATGTTCGATGGGATTGGGTACGTCAGGATTCCCGGGATCCGTGTATGTGTAAAATCATATGGATGACGGGTTAGAGTTAACGTAGACCTGCGTCTTCGTCCCTCGTGACTTTGATCCTGAGGTATTATCCCCGAAGCCTCTCCTCCCAACTGGAGATGGTTTGATTCTTCCTAACAAATACACGACATGAGTAACTACAACCCACATTATTTCTACGTTCAACAACCATAATATAACTATTAAGGCTCCTGCCACCGTCCATTCAATAATTAGTCTAATGGCAATACTTTTTCCCAGAGTTCCGTACTTAACAATACCTCTGACTGTGACTGCGAGTAACATCATGGCCATAACATAGAGAACAAAATGAAAAGCATAAAACAAGGGTTCTAAATTATATTCTTCAATTGATCCTTTCATTATCACTTGAATTGCAGGAAATAGTACATCTTCACCAATGAAACAAGTCACTCCTATTGCCAGCCAGGGATCAGTAAGCTGGTCTACTGACATTCCAGCTACCGGGTCAGCTAAATAAAACAACCCCATTTGTCTAGCTATTCCTATTGTATACTGCTTTACCAACCCCATAATCACACTAAGTATTAATACAATTAATAATACCGATCTAGGTCTAACTTTTTTCAAATTCTCCTTCTTCTGCAAAAATATTACAAACAAACTCATAATAGTAAGAAGCCATAGCAGCCATACCTGCAAAGTTTCGTTACTGTCTATATTTCTGGACTTTATCCGTGCCGTGTAATTTTCACTGGAGTTGGACATGATTGAACAAAAGACCTCTTCCTTTTGTCTCTCTGAGCCTCTTGTGTCTGACTTAGTTCCGGGTGCTGCGTTCGTCTATTTTTAGCACTTCCTGTTCCTCACCAGGGTGCAAAAATCTGATCCACCCCTCGCTCCTCCTGTATTAGAGCCCTATACATGAACTCTCTGTCTCGGGCATCTCTTCTCCTCTTATATCTCCTGCAAGGCCAACACAAGCATCTAAGTACAGACATTAATTCTGACAACACGACTATTGCCATTACTGATCGCACACAAAAATTGTCCTGTGCTCCTGGCGTATTCTTTGTTTGACACAATAAATGATTTCGTTGGTATTGGTTTAATAAGTAATAGGTTAACCTTCTCTGGACACTCGAGAGTCTTTTTAATATTGTCTCTAGGGTTTTGTCTGGATCCGTGAATATCATTCGTTTACCCTTGGATCTTGTATCTCTTATTGTCATTAAGTTCCAGCGCCAGTACACTCCTTTAGGGGTGCATGTTGCATTAGACGAGTTACTTTTAATTGATTTTAGTCTTTCAGGGCCTGGATACTTGGTCCTCATATTATGGTGCCAGTCTCTATTAGGGCTCGCCGCCCACATAGGTACCGAATCATTGGTCAATATATACAAACACGACAAAGACGACTCCCAGTTTAGACCAGAGGAGTTGTTGTTAACGAGTATCTTACATTTACCGTTATCAATGCTGATCATTGAGTTGCTTTCATTAGCTTTTCCGGGGTCATTAAAAGTGCCCACTCTTAGCGTGGTGCAATTTGTCATATTATATACGCCTGTTGTTATTGAGAATACTTCGTACATGATCAACTATTTTTGCCTTAATACTGTTCCATATTCTGGAATTTTTCCACTGAACATTCGGTGGAGTGGAGCCATTCGCTCCCTGTTCTTCGCTCTCTAACCCTTCCCTGGTCCTGAAATTCTGGATTCAATAGGAATGGTGTTGGAGCTCCTTCTATTAGCAGCTGGTTGACCTCATTAGAGAGGTCTTTTCCTCAATCATCCTTTTTAAATATGGATTCTTCCTCCATATTTCTTCCGGCCAGTCTTTCTGCTGGTATTTTTCGGCTTCTATATATCTGATCCTAGACATAAGTTTTGTTAATCTTTTGGCAAGTTTCCAGCATTACATGCCTTGCTGAGCTCATTTCCCAGCCCCTCCTTCCTGTTTGGGCGAAGGCCTTCTTGGTACATGTAACATTCAGATTCTGCTTCATTGAGAAACCATCCATGTATAACAAATTATCCGCAGTCCAGTCTACCTGAACAATTTTCAGCGTTTGAGACTCTGCACCATAACTTTGCTCTAAGTCTTCCCACGTCACGTCACTAGCTGAGTTGTCACAAGCTTGCTCATATGCTTTTATTGACATATTTATAAAAACCTTCATTAACTCGGTTTCTAGGCATATTGCACGATATTGGTCGAAAGTAATGTTAAATCTGTTAACTGGGATTGCAAAGTTACTCTCGCATCTATTAATTCTGCTCTCTCTTTTAGGTTTTGCATTGTGGTTAAGTTTCCTGCCTCGGTGCTAGAACTTGAAGTAGCAGCAGTTGTAGCCATGGTTACTGTAGTCAAGGTGCTAACGGAAGTAGCTGCTGTTATGCTCTCAACCGCAGAAGCTACAATACTGGTTATAATCTGGAGCCTTGCTCTTCAACTTATAATATTTTTTATTGCATTTACAACTAAGCTCGTACAACAGGCCCATATATCCTTCTCTTCTACTTTATCACAAAATGTTTACTTTCTTCAAACTATTTCTCCCTTTTCACTCAGGTCACAATAATTACAATCGCTCCTTTATCTGGCACGTATTTGTATATTCCTCTATTAGGCCCTGTATTATCACCAATCCTCTTTCCTTTACTGTGGATTTTTGCGTTAAGGTTTTCCCAGGTGCGCCAATATGGACATTTTGACCCGGAACTATCCCTTAACTTTTCAAACACCTCTGTTAGATTTCTACCATTATAATTCCAAATAGCCTGTGCTTCCAATGCATAGGACTCATTCCCATTCCTCATATTTCTTATGAACCCCATGGTCCACTGCGTTTCATTTATCACTTTATCCTGATAACAGAATGGCACTGGGTATTTATTTATGCTTATCTACTATTCCCTGTATTCAGCTCCTTTCTCTAATTTCCAATGACTCTTTATTATACCCTTTTCAGTATACCTCTCCTCTAAGAGCACTACAGCTATTCCTACTCCAAATCCAATTGAGAATGCCAACACCAAATAATTCATCTTCAAGGTTACTAATAGGAATCAAGCCTAGGAGAAAATTGCTGGTATTATATATATATACGGAATACTATGGTTATAATCACAATCAACTACTATTACAACTATGAAATTATCATATTATCATTATTATCATTCATAATATGAAATTATTAGATTATTACAATTATAGTATGTTATAAATATTACAATCATAATATTTACACTTATAAATATTTTATAATTGCACATAAGGAATATTATATACAATTATAAGGTAAGGTCCAGCGCTGCCAATTGACATGTACGTGTCACATCGTGGTCATCACATCTTCCTATACTATATCTAATTTTATGCTTTCCCCAGCATCTCCAACAAAAACTTACTTTATACTTCCCATCCAATTCTAAGCCTTTAACTTCTCTTTCCCTATATAATTTATAGGATACATTAGCAAATCCTGGTTCCCTAACTCCTTCTTTTATTATCCTAAATACCTCTAGTCCACAAATGACACATGTACCTGACACTTCCCAATCTAAGAGCTCTCCTCGCTTTGCTAAGGGATGCATTTTTCCCACCCTTAATGGAACACGTATTAGAATTTACATTTGCTGCGGACAACAGAATTATTTCTGGATTTAATTGGACTGTATTTTTGGGTGGAGAGTGTCCCTTCTCTTTTATCCCTCTCTGCCTATTGTGTTTTCAACCATTTCATATGTCCATCTATACTATGATCATTACTTACTATCTCATCCTCCTCAACCCTAGCTTTTTAGGTTGGTGGTCCCTCAACATCATCCCTCTGTCATTCTTTTTCCTCAATTCCTTGAGAATCCATTTCCTCATTCTTACCCAACCTACATGGCCTACACTTTAAGGTATAACTTTTATTATATGATCAATTTCCTCCTCTGGAACTTGCATTATTATATTTAACTCTTTTATCTCGTTTAAACCCTGGGCTCACAATAATTTTTTATATATGCGTCTCTTTCTTGCTTTAGTCTGTTTTTTTGTTCCCCGCTCAACTTTAGATACTCTGTCTGGGTCATAAATATGGGAGGGGGAGGGGCTCCAGGTTTAATTCTGTGTTTCAGATACCATACTGGTGGCTTTCTTAACTGTCTGAGGCCCTGATCCTGCACTGGTTCTTGGCTGTTCCTGGGTTGAAAGTCCCTGGCTGTAGGAGACAATCTGCTCATTTCTTGGGACTCTACTCTGGGCTGCACTTGTCTCATTTGGTTAGCCTGTGTGATCCTTTTGGGAGAAGATCTGGGTACATTTCCTCTCTGTACTTGTCCCTGATCTTGAAATCCTATTCTGGGGCTTTCCTGATATTGCTGCCCCCGCTGATACTGCTGCTGCGGTCTGGGGATACTCTGCTCATCTGTCCAACTATCCCTCCTTATTTCCCAGGCATCAGGTATTATTATTATTACTCCTGGACAACTGGTCTGTCCCGGATTTATTACGTGCAACATCTGTACCCGAGCCACATCGCTCATTTCCCGATTATCCTTCTGGGGATTTTCCATCTTCTCTACTCCGGGACTATTCTCCGGGTTTTCTACGTATGAATCTAACTGAGTTAATTTAGAGTACATTCTCTGATACAGCTGAGGATCTGGTTTGGTCTCTGCTCTAGTCCCCTTCCTCCTCTGCTCCTCGTTTCCTTCTGACTAATTTACTTACTACTTTAGTTACGTCACCGTTTTACTCGGGATTGGTCCACACGATTTTTACTCTCAAATACACTGACGCACGTTTTTACTTTTCGGACACGTCAAGGGTTACATAGGCTGTTTTTCTCGGGTCAGTCCCGCACAATTTTTTACACTCAAATACAGTGACGCACGTTTTCGGACACGTCAAGGTTTACATAGGCTGTTTTTCTCGGGTCAGTCCCGCACAATTTTTTACACTCAAATACAATGACGCACGTTTTCGGACACGTCAAGGTTTACATAGGCTGTTTTTCTCGGGTCAGTCCCGCACAATTTTTTACACTCAAATACAATGACGCACGTTTTCGGACACGTCAAGGGTTACATAGGCTGTTTTTCTCGGGTCAGTCCCGCGCAATTTTTTACACTCAAATACAATGACGCACGTTTTCGGACACGTCAAGGGTTACATACGCTGTTTTTCTCGGGTCAGTCCCGCCCAATTTTTTAAACTCAAATACAATGACGCACGTTTTCGGACACGTCAAGGGTTACATAGGCTGTTTTTCTCGGGTCAGTCCCGCACAATTTTTTACACTCAAATACAGTGACGCACGTTTTCGGACACGTCAAGGGTTACATAGGCTGTTTTTCTCGGGTCAGTCCCGCGCAATTTTTTACACTCAAATACAATGACGCACGTTTTCGGACACGTCAAGGGTTACATAGGCTGTTTTTCTCGGGTCAGTCCCGCACAATTTTTTACACTCAAATACAGTGACGCACGTTTTCGGACACGTCAAGGGTTACATAGGCTGTTTTTCTCGGGTCAGTCCCGCGCAATTTTTTACACTCAAATACAATGACGCACGTTTTCGGACACGTCAAGGTTTACATATGCTGTTTTTCTCGGGTCAGTCCCGCACAATTTTTTACACTCAAATACAATGACGCACGTTTTCGGACACGTCAAGGTTTACATATGCTGTTTTTCTCGGGTCAGTCCCGCGCAATTTTTTACACTCAAATACAATGACGCACGTTTTCGGACACGTCAAGGTTTACAGAGGCTCTTTTTCTCGGGTCAGTCCTGCGCAATTTTTACACTCAAATACAATGACGCACGTTTTCGGACACGTCAAGGTTTACATAGGCTGTTTTTCTCGGGTCAGTCCCGCGCAATTTTTTACACTCAAATACAATGACGCACGTTTTCGGACACGTCAAGGTTTACATATGCTGTTTTTCTCGGGTCAGTCCCGCACAATTTTTTACACTCAAATACAATGACGCACGTTTTCGGACACGTCAAGGTTTTGTGTAAGACGGTTTTACCGATTTTACGTCTCCTACACACTGCTTGTAAAATGAGGCAATCGGCCCCCTTATTTCTAATATCTACTATGCGTACCTTTACCACTAATAAATATCAGACCAGTATTCGATCTTTGGAAACGTAGCCTTCACGAAAACTTTGGGGTGCCTCATTACAAGTTTCCTGACCGGAATGACCCTAGTCGGAGTGGCCAGTTCCTTTCAAGTCATTCCTATTAGACTCACCTACTTTTATTATTATTATTATTATTATTATTTATTTTTTTTTTTTTTTTTTTTTTTTTTTTTTTTATTCTATTTATGTTTATTATGAAGAAAAATAATACAATAAATATATAACCGATATATAGTTAATCAACGAGGATAACTAACGAACCTAATTATCTGAGGGTCAACAGACTTCCGTTAACCTTGGGACAGGATTTTATCAACGCGCCCGCTTCCCTTTAATCAGACACGACCTAGTTTTACGATACCCTGTCCCTGTTCGGGCGCCATGTCGGAGCTTGCGCTGCTTAGATATAGCACGAGAGCCTTTTAAATGCTCCCGGGGTGAGAGCTCAGTTTATACTTCTGAGAATAATCCTATTGCTAATGTTTTATTGTTAACTAATTAGTCTTATTATAGAATTACCAGGGATGGAGTTTTTAGGTTCTCGAAATACCTGTATGATAATTTAATTTGCCCTATGACCTCTTTTATCATGCCAAGTACTACGCCCTGTTCACCCTACGCTCACAATCTACTCACATAGGTCATTCGATAACATAAACCATGCTAATATTCTTCACTGATAACTCTGATCTCTGTTACTTTTGGATCATATCCCCTTTTTTATATCCTGTACCTTTTATTATCACTGATTAAATTATTTTTAAATACCTTTGATTTCACCACTAATTACTCTAACCTTTTTTATTTTATATCATATTAAACTGATATTGATATTGCCACTTAATTAACCCTAATTGACACTGACAACCACTTTAACAGAATGAGCCTTGCTGAGATTACCACCAACCTCTGACCTTTCGATCATCTTAAAGTTACAATTGCAATTATTTTAATCTCTCTCAGTTCTGAATCATACCCTAAATTAATACCAACAAACAATTCAATACTTAACCCATAATCAGAATAACTGACCTTATATTTAATCTTTCTCAATTCTGAATCATACCTTAAATTAATACCAACAAACAATTCAATACTTAAACCATAATCAGAATAACATCAACAATGATTCAAAGCTTAGACTACACAGTTAATCAGCATTAATATTGCTACTCTTTCATGTGTATTCATACTCACACTGTCTCAGATGTGACGACCACGAGGATGTGATGTGTGTGGCAGCTCTGGGTGTGAGGTCTCAATCAGACAATGAACACAGATGAAATCAATTTCAGGGAACAATACTCATTTCAAGAAATATTTATTTCCCTTACACAAGATAAACATCTGGTCGTCTGAGAGGTCTTACCGATTTCTTAAGGTGTTCTAAAAGATGAAGTGAGAGTAAATGACCAAGTTTTTAGTTAAGAGATTTAGAACTTTTTACGAAGTTCACAGCAAAACATCAAGGTCCTCTGTCCACTACTTGGTTGCACCTAACCGTTAGGTTATTCAGACTAATTTAGGTTGTCCAGAAATGCAACTTTTCGTGAAAACACACTTCACCCAATAGAGCTCACCTCACCCCAAAAACCAGGGGTAATTACCTTACCGGGCACAATTGCCGTACATCAATGGTACAAATGGCAAAAGGCCGAAGACTATTCTCAGACTCCAGCTTTTATTGAGCCCCGCGCCGGTAAACACCCACCGGTCCTTAGGCTCAACCAATTATTCTTTACAAATACAAATTAATGCCTTATTTGTCTTTTAGACTCAACCAATCACAAATTAAACATATTTCATGGCATTGCATCATTAGTCACATGTCACAGGTTTCAGGTGGTTTTCTTCAACGGATTCAGTCTAGACTTCTTGCTGGTTTTCATTCAAGTAAGATTACTTTGTGGTTAACACCTCTGCTTGTCTTTAGCTTATGCATGCAAAAACTACAAAAGGGTTCAAAAATTCAGTTACAATATGCATAATATAAAATCAGAAGATGAAATAAAAATGAATAATAAAAAATGAATAAAACAATAAAATGAATAATGAATTTAATTCATGAGTAATAAAATGTACAATAAAATGAATTATCAATAAAATGAATGAACAATGAAATGAATTATCAATAAAATGAATTATAAATAAAATGAATGAACAATGAAATGAATTATCAATAAAATGAATTATCAATAAAATGAATGAACAATAAAATGAATTAACAATAAAATGAATTACATCATGAGATCTCACAATTATCATTAATGGAATCAAAACAGAAAAATATAAAACTCAAAATAAAATAACTTTTCCCTTTTAGTCATTCGTCAGAAAGAAGGAAATATAAAAATCTCATTCACACCTCATAACAATCCTTTACATAAACTACAGGACAACTTCATATGAATAAAAGTTCAAACATTATGAAACATTTTTGGTCCAAATCAGCCTGTAAATACATTCAATTAAAGACCCAACTACGAAATATATGGAACTGCTATCATAAAACCAGCTAATGTTTCACTATCTGTGCCGATATTCTATACCAGTATCAGTATCTGTGAATCCCTACTCCTGATCCTTCTAAATTGGAGGTTGTGCGTTAGAGTCCTGATCTCTGTGTTGAAGGTTGTGAGTTAGCATCCTGATGTCCTGCTCTTGTTCAAGGATCCAGAGGCCAATTACCTTGAGGCGTGTGTGGTGTCCGTTCTTCAGATCCACGTCACTCAGTCTCCAGGGGACATCCTGGTCTTCCTCCCTGGTCAGGTAACGTCTGAACAGACAATGGACACACTTTTGAGAGCTTTTAACCATCTTATAGTCGTTTCCCCTCTTCATTTACTCACCTAAAGTTGCATTCAGAGCGTTTTGTACATGTTTGAGAAATCTTGACTTGTTTATTTTGAAGACGCCATATTGCTGATCAACTCCTGTTTTCACTTAATCATCTTAATTGGTGATACGTATCGGATTCAGCAGCATCCTGTACTCATTTTGGTACACATTTTTAAAATGTATGCGTTGTCATGTCATTTACAGCGATGTCATCTCCCATTAGACAACACAGTTTTCTAATGCAGAAATCAGTCTTCTTTTATTAAGTCGTTTTAGCTGAAAATTGCAATTTAAAATATTCAAATTATGCCACAATTATCCACGGGCGACATAGACACTGTACAGCAGACGCTTCTTTAGTGACTTTTGGTGTAAACTGGCGTCGCTGGTGTTGTTCAGGAGGAGATCGAAGCGTGCTGTGAGCTGCTGCAGGAGCGCTGTCGGCGTCTGGGATCGAAAATCGCCGAGTTGGTGATTCTGCCCATTTACGCCAATCTGCCGTCGGACATGCAGGCCAAGATCTTCACCCCCACTCCCCCAGGCGCCCGCAAGGTACAGCTCCCAGACAGCTTGACACGTGACCACAGAAAAGAAATTACATTTAAATGGAGACATATTTTTGACTTTTTATTTACCTGTAGAATAAGTACTTTAAATTAAAATGTAAACACTTACATAAGGTGTAGGGAAAGGTGGTGTTGTTCTTCAGGGTACAAAAACAAAATTCTTTTATTCTTATAGTTATAACTTTTTTTTTTTTTTTAATTGATTTATTTACACTAAGAAACTGCAAAGCACTAACTCTAGGGGGCATTATAGAGCAGTAAATGTACCATACTGTAGACATTATGGCACTTTCTATTGTCCACTATTTGGACTGTAACTCATTCACTGTTTTGTTCCAGGTTGTAGTGGCCACGAACATCGCAGAGACTTCCCTAACCATAGACGGCATCATTTACGTGATCGACCCCGGCTTTTGTAAACAGAAGAGTTACAATGCTCGGACGGGGATGGAGTCGCTCATCGTCACGCCATGTTCACGGGTAAAATACGCAGGATCGTTCAAGAGACGCTAAACCTCAGTTCTGTTCTTCTAAGACAGATCTTCTTTTCAAATGGTCATAAGCATTTTAACTTTGGGAGTCAAATGAACATTGAAGTGTTTTAGCACTGGTTTATGGTTGGTTTGGAACAGTGCTTGTTTTAACTGGGGTTTCTCCTGATCAGGACCTGGTTTAGTTGAAGATACTTGGATAAATACTTTTAGAATTCAAGTTCAAGTTGAAGTAGTAATGCTCTTTTAAAACTAATGTAAAGGCTGCCACACACTACAGGAGAATTTGTGCGATTTTGGCTGTGATTCCTTCTTCCTGAGTTTGTGGAGGCGTGACCCGACTTTTTGTCTCCGTGTGCGATTTTGAAGCCGTTGCTCCTCATGTGTGGAGTCAGTGTCAGATCAGAACCACCACACATCAACAATGCTACGGTAACCGCCGATAAAACAGAGCATCAGGGGCAGAGGAGCGACGGACACAGACGTGACATACAAACTCGGGAAACAGAGAAAATAAAGACTTTATTCCACACCTCCCATAAAGTGGTACATTTAAAGTGCAGCATCTCATCCACATTATCCATAGAAACTGTCCTCCGCAAGTAATGACATCCACTCCACAAAACCACAAAAAATTAATCCAGTTTGAGCCGTTCTTTAAAAGTAAAAAGACAGTGTTTCCTCGTGTGTTTGTTTACATCCACACAGTGTGCGGTGAAGCTGCAGATTAGCGATACTGACTCTACTTTCTGTGGAATTTATCGTTAATCTTTAACGCTTTTAAAAATCATGCATCTGAAGTATTGCACCACATTTCATAAATAATAATAAGAACACAGTTTTGACCTATTTTGATTTGTTTTAATGTAGACAAGAAACAGTTGACGCGATCACTCTCACAGCTTTATATTCTGTGGTCCGCAGACAAATATTGCTGCAGTCTTTTGGAGATTGGAGATTTGTCTCGTAAGTTTCTCTACATGTCTGTGGTTTGCGTATTTTGTTGCACATTTAAAAATCGTTTATGACCGAAAAATCCTGTAGTGCGTGGCCTTTAAATAGATTTTTCCTAACTTCACATTCATGTTTACATTATGGATTTACCATGTATTGTGTGTCGTGCCTCCACAACCTGCACGCTGAAAATCTTTCCTGAAAACTCCTTCAAAATGTCCTTGTGTTTTTTTTTTGTCACATCTTAAAATGGAGACTTTACTTTATTTTTAGTCTGAATCCTGTCCTACTTTTGAGTCCTAGTGAAGCCCTGTTCTAGTCCTTGGTCAACTGTATGTATCTATATTTGAGGTGGTTTCTGGTGTTGACGTTAAGAGTCTCATTTCTTCCAGGCCTCAGCTAACCAGCGTGCAGGCCGCGCAGGGCGAGTGGCTGCGGGGAAGTGCTTCAGGCTGTACCCGGCCTGGGCCTTTAAACACGAGATGGAGGAGACCACCGTCCCAGAGATGCAGAGGACCAACCTGGCCAACATGGTGCTGCTGCTCAAGACCTTAGGTCAGTACACTGGATGGCTTAGACATTAGTTTGGACTTTACTGAAGATGTCTCATTTAGTGTTTCAATAGTGTTTTGATTATGAAGCTCAACAGTAAATGCCCACCCTCTGGTTCTGGAAGTAAATTTCTCATTCTTTTTTCCGAAAAACATATTAACTAAAAAGTGTCAATTAATTACCACAGAATCTTTATAAACCACAAAGTTATTAAAGTATTTCACAGCATTTTGCTTTTTAAATGTGCTTTTTGGACCTAAAACGTCCATGTTATGGGGATAAGGTAGCATGGAGCTGGTTAGCCTCTGAGTTGTCTTTGAAATCTTAATATTTGAATTTTTCGAGTTAAGTCTAGAAAAAAATAATGAAAAATTTGCTTCTGGAACCAGAGTGGACTGTTGAGCTCCAACTTTTCTGTCATCTACTTGTCTCCATAGAGACACGCCCCACCCAAAAAGTGACATAGTGCACCTTTATGTTATGCTGTGTAATAAACAAACTATAGGCCTCTGCTTATAGTCCCATCTGACTGTGCTACTGTGGTGTGTTGTTTAGGCATAAATGACCTGATTCACTTTGACTTCATGGACCCTCCTCCTCATGAGACTCTGGCCCTGGCCCTGGAGCAGCTCTACGCATTAGGAGCACTCAACCACCTGGGGGAGCTCACCAAGGTAAAGCACACAGATTTATAATGAAATTATCACTACTTACTACAAGTGCAAAATACTACACGTACTACAGGTACTACACGTACTACACATACTACAATCACAGCTGCCAGAGCCTTAACCTGCAGATAGAGGAAACATACAAGTTTGTCTCATTCTCAGCAGTGTTGTAACATGTTACAAAAAAACAATAATAAAATAAGTCCAGTAATTCATTTCATTTTTCAGTAACACTGTAATATAACGCATTACTAAGAGGCAAACTGACAATATTGTTACAATCTCAGTAACATGAGTCACTAAGGAAAAATATGGTTCTGTGTATCACTAGATCTAATCCAGTCTTTAGTTGGACTATTCCTAGTCTAAACATGGACTAAACCTTTGCTACAGTAGTTTTAAAGTAGAGTACAGTAGTTTGACCCAGTGGAGCACTGAAATGTGGTTAAAACGCAGTATCATGACCACACCATCTGGGGGAGCACCAGGGTAACTTTTGTAATAGCTTATACTTGAAGTTATACTTGAATTAAATGTGGGTGAAACCGTTGTCAATTTATGACCCATCAATTTATTTGTTGTTGCTGCTGACTTTTCTGGATTTCAATGTAATTTTTCTGACCTGTTTTTGTGTTTTCAGTTGGGGCGTCGAATGGCTGAGCTGCCCGTGGACCCCATGCTCAGTAAAATGATCCTTGCCTCAGAGCAGTGAGTTTTACAAAATCATTTCAAAACATTGATTTGAACAATATTATGTCGCACATCAAAATATACCACGATAATACCAAGTTAATGTTTTATTTATGTTTGAGCGTTTTTAATGGGAATAATCATGTTGCTAAATAAGTACTTCAAGAACTGTCACAAAATTGTAAAAGCCAAAAAAAGCCAGATAAACATGCAGGGTTACTCAAGTGTCTGAGAATGAGCTAAAATATGACATCACTCCTGGTATGTTTTGATCCCAATCCCCCCAAAGTTCAGTCTGTGTGTCTATATGTGTGTTGTGTGTGTGTGATTCAGGTACAGGTGCTCAGAGGAGATCCTGTCCATCGCCGCCATGTTGTCTGTCAATAACTCCATCTTTTATCGGCCCAAAGACAAAGTGGTGCACGCTCACATTAAATTCACTGTGCCCGGAGGAGACCATCTAGTACTGCTCAACGTGTACAACCAGGTCTGTGCTGCTGCTGCTGCTGCTGCTGCTGCTGCTACTCCTACTACTCCTACTACTCCTACGGTCACAAACACTACTGCTACTACAACTCGCGCATGAGCTTCACAAAAACAGCTCAAAAAAATTAAAGGAACACTTTGAAAACACATTAGATCTCAATGTGAAAAAATTGGTTGTATATCTATACAAATCTGGACAGGGCAGTGTCTTAGGAACAAAAGGATGCTCCCTCTTTTCCCCCCTCTGTTGTGGTTTTCCTCTAGTTCTGCTTTGGCTACAGTGATCACTACTGGGAGGATGAGGCCATTCCTTAACCCTACAGGGGTAACATCCAGACATGGATTTGCAAGAAGATTTAATATGTCTCCCAGCACAATCTCCAGATCATGGAAGAGTCAGGCAGTTACTCCAGGATAGCTGCACAGGGCCATAGAAGGTCCTCAACCCATCAGCAGGACCCGTACCTGCTCCTTTGTGCAGGAGGAACAGGTTGAGCACTGCCTGTGTCCTACAGCATGGCCTTCAGCAGGACACTGGTGTGAAAGTCTCTGCCCAAACAATCACAAACAGACTTCATGAGGGCGGCTTGAGGGCGTCATGTCCTCTATTGGGCTCTGTGCTCACCAGCACCGTGGAGCTCCATTGGCATTTGATAGATGCCACCAGAAATGGCAAGTCCTCCCTTGGTGTCCTGTGCTTTTCACAGATGAGAGCAGGTTTACCCTGAGCTCCTGTGACAGACGTGAAAGAGTTTGGAGAAGACGAGGAGAACACAGCTGCGGCAACATGGTTCAGCATGAGCAGTGATGTTCTGGAGAGGCAGATCCATGGAGGGACGTCATTATTCCACTTTGGTTTTCAGGGTGAATATAAAATGAATCCCTCTGTGGTTGAAAAAGTTCTTTCCATTAAAAGAGGTGGCATCTGTTTGTTCCTAAGACATTGTCCTGTCCATATTTGGAACTTTTTTTTTTCACTTTGAGATCTGACTTGTTTTCAAAGTGTTCTTTGAATTTTTTGAGCAGTAAACTACTGCTACTACTATTAATACGCCAAAACCAGTTTTACAGCAACAATTATGAAACCTACAAATATCATCATTTCATTTTTCCATGATATCAAATGTGGGAAGCTTTTTACCAAACACATTTTGTCTTGGCATTGCCTAATGTGTTTGTGTCTATGATGGACTCCAGTGTCTGACTTTAAATCTTTGTATTTATTTAATCTAATCTAAAACCTCTAAATGAACTAATTCTATGTAATTGAATGTAAAAAGTCTCTAAGTAAAGTGTGTGTTTCCTCAGTGGGTGGAGAACGCCTTCTCCACAGTGTGGTGCGACAAAAACTTCATCCAGTCTCGCTCAATGAGACGAGCGCGAGATGTCCGGTATCAGCTCGAGGGTCTGATGAAGCGCATCAACTTGGAGTTGGTGAGCGCGCACGGCAACTCCATGCCCATATGCAAGGTAACCCACAGTCACAAAAAAGTCAGGTTCAATGCAGGTCTAGAAAACAGTACAATGCATAGGACTGCCTAGTACTCCACATAATCAGTGTAAAAGCTTAAACTTCCCTCCAAATTGCACAAATTATCATTATTTTAAGATTAAATATATATTTGATCATTTAAACAGATGTAGTCCCAGCATGTTGTTTATTCCTGTTTTGATATGTCTGTGTGTATGTTTTACTCATCCATATCTTGGAACGCCCTTAGAGGCTACTGTTGTTGCGATTTTGGGCGCTACAAAATAAATTGAATTGAATTGAATGTAGAGAGATCCAAAGTTGTTACAACTACTGATATTAAGATTAATATTTTCAATAATAAAGTAGGGTTGTCAAAGAATCAAAAATCTACTAAACGAGTATCAAAACTAGATCCTCATTTTTCACAGGTATCGAAACTAAAAAGTCCCATTCACAGGACAGAAGTAAACCTTTCCTGAATGTCTTTAGAATGATTTGATCTGTTTTAGTTTTGTTTAGTTTATTTTATTTTTTTACGATCGTGGTATCTGAATCGGTATCCGAGTACTGAGTCTATTCCTTAGTACTGAAGTCAAGATAGAAACATTAGCAGGTTTGAAGCTGGCCTCACGGTGCACAGAGTTGTTTGTTGACGTGTTGCAAACTCAACCTGATCTCTGGTCTAAAAGCCACGTTTGGCTCAACACTTCTTAAACTCTGAATCATCCCATTGTAATTCCCATGCCTGTGTCCTGTCCTCCGGCACTGGGGCTTAGGTTTCTCCTCACACACGAAGTAAAATGTGTCAGCCTGTGTGGATCATGTCTTGCTCTTTGTTCGGAGACACTGGAGGTTGAGAAAGTCGCCGTGTTTGTAAAAGCTGCCACCGTGGAAACGCAAGAAGCAGCTATTAAAGTGCTTTATGTTTGACTGAACAACAAACAGCCACATTGTGTTTGTTTTTCATTTCGCTGAAGATTTCACAAGACCCAAAACAAAAGAAGACCCAAAACAAAAGCAAGAGCCATGCTTCTTGGATACTTTTACACTTCCAGTCAAAAGTTTGGGCGCGTTTTAATTTATGTTTCATCTTTATTTACACTCTAGATTCTCACTGAAGCTTCAAAACTCTGAATGACACATGCAGAATGTAGTATACAAACTCAAAATAGCTCCAAACATGGTTTAGATTTTTAAAAACATTACCCTTTGCTTTGTTCAGTGCTTTTGACCCTGGTGTGGCGCAGCTCTGAAATAAAAACCATTTCAAGAGACTTGATCATGAAGCTCACTGAGAGAAGGACGAGGGTTTTACAGCACTGTTACCAAACAAAGGGCAGATATTCTGAGGATTTGAATCTAAAATATTTAAACAGGGTCGCCGCGGGGTCTTAAAAGTCTAAAAAGGTCTCAAATTTCATGTTCCTAAATTAAGACCTTGAAAAGTCTTAAATTATGTTGTCCAGGTCTTATTTTTTCTTAAATTTCATTAGCCTATTTTTTTTGTATACCGTAATTTTCGAACTATAAGTCGTATAAGGGTTTTCAGGGGTTGGGTGGTCCTGTTAGTTATACTCAGGTGCGACTTATATATAACATTTCTCACACTGACAGTCCATAGACCAAATATATGAATCCTATATATGAATCAAAAATGAAAAAAACTAATCGTTATCTGTTTTTTCACTTTGGTTTTAGAGACAAATACCGGTAATAAAGAAAAGAGTTGTTTTTTTCATTTTCTTATTTTTGCTTCTATGTTGAAAAATGAATGAACAAATGATACACGGATTCTTCTCTATTGGGTTGTTTTTATTACTATAACTTCTCTGACTTGCCTTTCAAGATGAAATGTTGGTTCTTAGTCTCTGATTTTATAATATAAATTCCCCCTTATACTCCGGTGCGACTTATACGTGTTTTTTCTTCTTCATTGTGCATTTTTTGGCTGGTGCGACTTGTACTGCGGTGGAATTTATAGTCTGAAAAATACAGTACTCAACCGGGCTGCAGCCAAGGTTAAATGAAGGGAGGAAAAAAAACAACGTGAATGAACGTCTAATTTGGAGGATACGCAAACAATACTTTGGTTTCTGGCACCGGCGACAATGAAACAATCACAACAGTGGAGGAAGACGTTGGATGGATGATGGGGAAGTGCAGGTTTAATCCACAGTGGCTCTTAGATTCTAGATATCGTAATTGGTTGAGAAAGGTGCCGGAGAGTAACATCGAGGAAGATGTTTAACGTGTCGGAAGATGTTCAAACTTTCCACCTTAGGTCATGTCGCGTTTGACTCGCATATGAAAAGCGTGAAACACAAAACATCGGCCCCTCACCGCCAGCTGCTTATTGCCTTTTTTACTGTTCTTGTCTTGTTAGAATGTTATAAATGATTTTTTTGGCCATTTTACAAGCAGTGTATCCAACTATATATGAGTTCTGAATGAGATTTTATAGTATTATTTAAAGTATTTTTTTGTTATTTAAAGCAGTGGATCTGGTGTTTTTCACCTGCATAATGGGTGCGTTGTAAGTGGTCTTACAAAGGTCTACAACGTCTTAAATTTGGGGTAGTCAAACGCACTTGGGGATACCCTGTTAAAGGTGCATCGTATAACTTTTCTGGTGGCGGACCTGTCAAATGCTTATCCACATGAAGATGCTTTCCACTATGAATTAGCAGATCTCTTTGGTATCAGTTAATATTGAATATTGGTGTGGAAGTTTGCTGCAGTTTGGGACATCATTTTCCATCCTCTGATCGAGGCGGTTGCATGAAGCGCTAACAACTCTTTTTGGTTTCTTCATTGCAGTTTGAGTTTCCTCCACTTTTCACCGTCTCTTACAAGTTTCTCGCTCACTCAAACTTTCTTTCTGCTGCTCGATTACTGTTCTCGGCTGCAGATTTCACCACTTGCAGCTTCTACTCTGCAGAATATGATTTTCTTTTTGGGGGCGTTTGTCTTCAGTCTTTCTCAGTTGTCTTTAGAAGTTGATGTTTAAACTTTACATTTTCGGTGGTGCAGGAGTAATGGGAGTAGCAGATACTGGCACACAAGCCTAGAGCGCCCCCTTATGGCTGTCAGCGTGAAAATAACCAACATGTGAAATTATATATTTTAATATAAAAGTGGCACCTGAGTATAAGTCACAGAACCACCCAAACCTCGAAAAAACTATACTTAAAAACTAGATTTATAGTCCAAAAAATACGGTATGTAGAACGAAACTAAAATAAACCCATTAGCCTGACGAGAAGGCACCAAACTTTTAAAACGTTTAAACCCCAGGCTGCTAGAATTAATGAAATGATATTACGTTACCAATAAATTAGGGATGAAACATTAACAGGTTAATTCTGATTAATTAATTACAAAGAAAGTAATTCATTACAAATATTAATGCATTTATCACAGTTTCCAAGCCAAACAACACGGAACGTGCACCATGTCATGGTGCGACGATTATACTGATGCACACTGTTCAACTAAACTTAGACTTAGACAAACTTTATTGATCCACAAGGGAAATGATTTGGACACAGCAGCTCACACATCACAATATAAAAAAGAGAAAGAGACAGGTGTCAAATAAGACATAATTATATAAATGTAAATGTACAAGTCAAAATAAAATAGAAAGATAAGTAATAAAATATAAAATCACAGCTACAAGATCAATGGCGCATGAAAATGCTCTGAGTCTGCTGAACGGTAAATTTCTATTTAAAAAACTCCCAGATACAAGTATTGACAAAGGTGTAGTTTATTGTAAACTGTGCAGAAAAGAGTCTGCAGATCACAGAAGCACCTCAACCCTACGAGAACATTTAAATGTAAAATATGACAGCAGCACAGAACCTGCTGGAGCTGCTGATGGCAGCAGTTCTGCTCTGAGTACAAATAAGAGGGGTCAGCGCTCAAACTCCAACACATGACGGGCTTCAGGAAGAAAATGAGGACTAATGAGTTACCTTTGTCTACTGTTTTGAAATGAAATGCAATTTATTTTTCCAAGATATTTTTCCAGACATTAAAAGAGCTGGAGTTAGTCATTTCTGTGTCTGTTATTTGATGAAGTCATCCACTAAAATTCATTGACATAAAGTAAAGGTTGCTTTTGGGGTAAATATTGTTGTGATTAATTGAGATGAATTAATTACAAAGCCTGAAATTAATTAGATTATTTTTTAAATGAAGTCTCACCCTAAAATAAATACAAATATATCAAAGAGGTGTTATACAAAATTGGACTTTTGGACAATTTTTTAGCTTTCTACCATATTATAACATTGTTCCCTCATCAAAAACACACCTGAAGATGTTTTATATGTCATCCATGCACATTTGAGTAGTTTAGCGATCTCTCCCTCCTTAGCATTAGCCGTAAGATGTACAAGGCTCCACCCACAAGCCTCCATTACCCAAGCTCCCACAGGACAACTCTCCATAAATATACAAAAACATGATACAAAACTGTGCACTACGACTTCACAAACCTGATGCAATGTACAGTAGTTTTGTTAGTGGGACGCATGCTGATTCTGTTGCGTGCTCTGAAAGGGGAGTGACTTAGAGTAGAGAGCAATTTTTTGAGTATAAATGTTTCTTTTCTATTATATTACAAATTTATGCATGAATCTCTCACCATGTTTTAGACTGGACTAGTTTAGACTAAAATCTTAAAATCAACTCAGCAACGCTAAAATCAGGGGAATGTGCTCACGTATGTTGGTTCCTGTGTTCATGGGCAACGCCGGCTCACGTCTCCTGCGTTCTCATTCGTTCCAGGCGGTCACAGCAGGATACTTCTACCACACGGCGCGTCTCAGCAAAGGAGGATACAAAACCGTGAAGCACCAGCAGACCGTGTACGTGCACCCCAACAGCTTCCTGTTCGATGAGCCACCACCACGATGGCTCATCTACCATGAGTTCGTCTCCACCACCAAGAAGTTCATGAGACAGGTCAGATTCTTCTGTACTTTACATTAGGGCTGCCAAAAGTATTGAAAATCTGATGTCAACATGGTGTCAAAACTCTGTACTCATTTGAGCAGGTACCGATACAAAAAAAAAAAAAAAAACATTCACAGAATGGAAATGAGCCTTTACAGAATATTAGAATGATGTTGTATGAGAACAAGTGTACGAGTACATAGACTCGTATACGCCCATGGAGCACTGAGGGAGTACACACATATAAGACCACATGGGAATAGAAAAGAAAGTGCTAGGATTTAATGTAGAAAATCACATTTGATTGTAAAACGACACAGTAAGGTGAGTTCCATTACCCAGGCTGGCGCCACCTCCGCTTAATTTCATTTCTCTCCAGCGACTAAAGGCCGCCACACACTACAAGAGAACTTGCCCGACTTTTTGTCTCCGTGTGCGATTTTGAAGCCGCTGCTCCTCATGTGTGCGGAGTCAGTGTCAGATCAGAACCACCAAACATCAACAACGCTACAGAAACAGATGATAAAACAGAGCGTCAGGGGCAGAGGAGCGACTGACACAGAGACGCAACATACAAACTCAGGAAACAGCGAAAATAAAGACTTTATTCCTCACCTCTCGTAAAGTGGTAAATTTAGTGCAGTGTCTGATCCACATTATTTATAGAAATTGTCCTTCGCAAATAATGACTCCAGTCCACAAAACTGCACTATTAATCCAGTGCATGGCTCTGATCTTTGAACACTTCAGAGTCTCAGAGCGAGTTTATGCAGACGTATCCCGCTGCAGTCTTTGCAGTCAGAGATTTTAAGTTTCTCCTCATGTCTGTGGTGTGCGCTCCGAAAAATCCTCTAGTGTGTAGCGGCCTTAAGTCAGGAATCAGAATACGCTCGGCGGTTTGCAAGAACCCCGGAAGTTGTAGTCGGTGCACCAGCCAATCAGTGAACCGGCATTTTGGCAACAGAAGTACGGCCGAACTCAGAAACTTGTCACGCTCTGAGAAAGGATTATCGTCCGAAGATTGTAAATATTTCCTCAACAAGTTGACTTTGACAAACGGTGTCCAACTGCCAGATCCTTGTGCGATCAGTGAGTAAAACTGTAAAACTTAAGTCCACCGGTAGAATATTGATTCTGACAAACACACACACCATTCTAACAACCAGACATTCTGGTGCTGGAAATGTTTTTATCTCCGTCGTCTTCTGTCCATGTTCAGACTGAAGGAATCAGAATGAAGAGAGAACAATGAGAAATCTGTAGCCAAAATGCACCCTAAACGAATCTATAGAGAGAAGGACAAAGGATTTTACAGTTTTACAGCACTGTTGACAAAGCAAAGGGTGGAGACTCTGAGGATTTGAATTTAAAATATACAAAATATTTATTATTTTGGGGTTTTTTTTCATTGTTGCATAATTCCACATTTCTTGCTTCATATGTCTGGTATCTTCTGTGTGCATCTAAAATGGAGGAAGAATAAAATAAAATAATATTTTGTCTAACAGTATTTCGTGTTGACTCACAGGTGATAGAGATCGACAGCAGGTGGCTGTTGGAAGTGGCTCCTCATTATTACAAGAGCAAACAGCTGGAGGACAGCAGCACCAAGAAGATGCCCCGGAAACAGGGCAAGACCAAGGACGAGCTCTGGTACAGCTCTGCAACACGGCGTTAAATGGACATACTCAAGACTGTGTGAGAAAAGAAAGTTTGAAAAGTCTCTTTTTTGTAAAAATTTCAATTAAAGTTCAGACTGAGATTCAAAGTTTTTAGAGTTTGTTATAGATCCAGCAAGATAGGAAAAGAGAGTTCGATCCCCTACCACACAGAAATGTATTCATAGCTCGCCCTCACAAGGAGAGGGGTGGGGAAAAAACCTGACCGCTGAGCTGAGATGCTTTGTATGAAAGCAGTGTAAAAGATTTTATGATCAGCAATCAATGAGGAGCATGCCCACTTCAGAGCACAACCAGTACAGCAGCCACAGTGAGCAGCAGCAGGAAGGAGCGAGAGGCACTCTGGGTAATAGTGTGATTTGGCTCAGTGGGGGTGGCACTTTAGATCATGTGGGTTACACGACTGTTTTTGGGATTGAGTTTCGGCTTAATCGTGTGTCGTGCTTCGTGTAGTATACACGGAGTAATGAGAACAGATGAATACCTCACGACCAGCTCCCGATCGCCAATCGTAGGTCACAAGAATATCAAACCTGTTTGAAATCCAGTCGCCTCTCGTGAGGGTTTCTGCTGAAGTCGTTTGTACAGTGTGAGAACATGAATCTTGAGCTGTGAACTTTTAAACCCTGAGATTTGGTCGAACAGTTTGAGCTGGAGCTGAGTGAAACCATCGAAAATATCGCCCGGCTTAGTCCATGCCAGGACAGCAGTGAGGTGTGGACAGAGTACACACAGCCCTATGCAGCTGAACAAGGCTCCGGGCGGGTCCCGGCTTTCACTGCACAGGTTGAACTGTAAATACTGTAGTGACCTGTTATTAGGGCTGTCAGAAGTATCCAGAATCAGATACTGAAACTAGTATTAAAACTAGATACTCATTTGAACAAGTACAATACTGAAAAAGTTACATTGACAGGGCAGAAATGAACCTTTTGTGAATAGCTATAAGGTTTATTTATGCAAAATTTTCTTACGTAACCAGATCCGCGCATTAACTAGTCACTGTATTTATACTTCCAAACATTTCCATTGTCAAATATGTATTCTGCTCAATAACCAGAGGGCGCACAAAGTCAGTTAGAGAGTTGACCAAAGTGGATGAAATAAAACAACAAATAAACTAAAATATGAAAAAAGTGGTGAGAAAAGCATGTACTTGTTTTGCAACTGGTCCTAGTCACTTTTATAGTCATTTCTGCCAGAACTACTGCATAAATGATTCTTTAGAAAGAGATTGAGAAGAAACATAAAAGGAAAAATCTAACTGTGAGCTTGAAAACAACAGCTTCATGACATCACAAGGTGGAACAGAGCATTTTGAGCTTTGAAGATGTAGACAGACTAATAATAAAGTGTTACTCAAACATGTGTGAATGAACCAAAAACTCCAGGTCTGTTTTTGAGGAGGGAGCAACATTATAACATGGCTTGAAGTTCACAAGAGTCCATTTTGCATAATACAGGAGCTTAACCTACCTTAAGGTATGAAGGTAAGGTGTAAATTACACAGAGGTCTGTGTATAGGAACATAAAGTACAATTATATTAGGAGACATAATCAGCCTAATCTGTCTATAAAAAACATCCAAAATAGAAGAAAAGCTGCTTCATTGTTTGTCACCTCTGTTACTCTTGATATGAGTTGAGGTTCTTACGTGGAAACTTGTATGACACTAAAGTGGTTTGACATTTACCAGCCCCTGAATCCGTCTGCAGCCCCGAGCTCTGCCTCATGATCAAGAGGGAGGGAGAAAGAAGGGACAAGAGGAGAGGGAGAGAGAAAAAGGGGACGAAGAGGAGCATGGAGAGAGAAAGGAGGAGGGAGAAAGAGAGAGAGAAGTAGGGAGAAAGAAAGAGAGAGAGGAGCAGGGAGGCAGGGAGAGAGAGAGGAGCAGGGAGAGAGAGAGAGAGGAGCAGGGAGACAGACAGAGAGAGAGGAGCAGGGAGGCAGGGAGAGAGAGAGGAGCAGGGAGGCAGGGAGAGAGAGAGGAGCAGGGAGAGAGAGAGAGAGAGGAGCAGGGAGGCAGGGAGAGAGAGGAGCAGGGAGAGAGAGAGGAGCAGGGAGAGAGAGAGGAGCAGGGAGAGAGAGAGGAGCAGGGAGAGAGAGAGGAGCAGGGAGAGAGAGAGGAGCAGGGAGAAAGAGAGGAGCAGGGAGAAAGAGAGAGAGAAGAGCAGGGAGAAAGGGAGAGAGAGAGGAGCAGGGAGGCAGGGAGAGAGAGAGGAGCAGGGAGAAAGAGAGAGAGAAGAGCAGGGAGAAAGAGAGAGAAGAGCAGGGAGAAAGGGAGAGAGAGGTGCAGGGAGGCAGGGAGAGAGAGAGGAGCAGGGAGAAAGAGAGGAGCAGGGAGAAAGAGAGAGAAGAGCAGGGAGAAAGAAAGAAAGAGAGAGGGAGAGAGGAGCAGGGAGAGAGAGGGAGAGAAGAGCAGAGAGAGACAGAGAGAGAGAGAGGAGCAGGGAGAAAGAGAGAAGAGCAGAGAGAGAGAAAGAAAGAAGCAGGGGTGAGAGGGAGAGGAGAGGAGGGAGCAAGAGAAAGAGGAGCAGAGAGAAAGAAAGAGAGGAGCAGGGAGAGAGAGGAGCAGGGAGAGAGAGGAGCAGGGAGCGAGAGAGGAGCAGGGAGAAAGAAAGCAAGCAGAGAGAAAGAAAGAGAGGAGCAGGGAGAGAGAGGAGCAGGGAGTGAGAGAGGAGCATGGATAATGTAATCAAGCAGAGAGAAAGAAAGAGAGGAGCAGGGAGAGAAAGGATCAGAGAGAGTAGCAGAGAGAAAGAAAGAAAGAAAGAGAGAGAGGAGCAGAGATAGAAAGAAGGGAGAGAGGAGGAGAGAGAAAGAAAGAGAAAAGCAGGGAGAGAGAGAGAAGTAGGGGATGTGTGAGAGAGAAGCAGGGAGAGAGAGGAGCAGGGCGAAAGAGGGATGGAGGAGCAGGGAGAGAGAAAGAGGGAGAGAGAGGAGCAGGGAGAGAAAAAGAAGCAGGGAGAAAGAGGGCGAGAGAAAGGACCAGGGAGAGAGAGAGGAGCAGGGAGAGAAAAAGAAGCAGGGAGAAAGAGGGAGAGAGGAGCAGGGAGAGAGAAAGAGGGAGAGAGAGAGGAGCAGGGAGAGAAAAAGAAGCAGGGAGAAAGAGGGAGAGAGGAGCAGGGTTAAAAAGAGTGAGAGACGAGAAGTAAAGAGAGGGGGGAGGGAGGGAAGAGAGCCTGAGAGAGAAGAAGAGGGAGGGAGCGCTGACTCACAAACTGGAAAAGTGGGAAAGAAAACGGTTCAAATGAAATCATGTCCAAACACAGTAGAATTAACATTTCGCTGAACTTCACGTTTTTCAGACCCGTAAAAATCGTGTGTCATTTTTAACCCTTTAACCTCTTGTTTTTCAGCTGGATGGAGACTCAGGAGCAGTGCCCCCTCTGCAGTCTCTGGGCCTCTCCCTCCACAGCAGAGAGCGCCTCCTGCAGGTGAAACACTGTTACTGCACCTCATTTAAATCACTGAGGCACAAAACAGGCTTAACTCAGGAATGTGTAGAATGGCTCCACCAAAATGCACCTCCTGCGTTCCTGCGTCATTACCGTCTGCTGCTGCTGCTGCTTTTCATGAGTTTAGTCCTGGGTCACACATAAAGCCACGTGGAAATATAAAAAAAGTACTGATTTTAATCTTGAAAATCACATTCTACTGTCTTCTAAATAGTGGTTTTATTGTTATTGTGGTGTCAAATCAGCCTTGAGGATCAAGTCCTTCGTATCAACACTGAGTTTGTTTTTACCCTTGCTCCTTGTTTGCAAGTATAGATAAAATGTTATTGTCAGAAACTATAAACTTTCTGCTCTTCTCCAAGTTCATAAACCTCACAATAATCCATCTTGCAGCGAGAGGTTATAGGGAAGTATCTTGTAAATCAAAATGTTTCTTTTGCGTTGATGTTCAGTGCTTCCCCTGACCTCTGAGTGGCGCCAAACAGCTGTTTTATCCAGTCTGCACATGGACAACAATGTCTTTCAAATAAATTGGAATTTGTAGTCCAGGGGTGGGCAATTATTTTTTCCATGGGGCCACATAGGAAACAGAAAAGATTATGGAGCTCAATTCTACTTTTCATTGTATTTCTTTATGAAAACACTTTTATGACTAAGCAATTAAAAAGTGAGGTTGCTTTACAAAAATGTCATTTAAAAACAGCTCTAAAATAAAAGCAACACAGCTTTAGTCCATGCATGAGGTAAAATGATAAAATATGTTTATTTTGTAATTCCAAATGAGCTTAAACGGGCCGGTCAGAGTCGACCAAAGGGCCGTGTGGCCCAGGAGCTGGACAGTGCTCAGCTCTGCTGTCTTTACTCAGTCACTCCACATGGTGGTGCTAACCTCCTAATGTAGCCACAGCTGCGCTGGGACAGACTGATGGAAACCAGGCTGCTAATCTGCTCCATAGGCTCCTCTGACCACCACCAATCATTTGCCACTTTCATACTTGGGTGGGTGAGGTGTCTTGCTTAAGGATACAACAACAGAACTTGGTGCAAGCAGGAATCAATCCTCCAACCTTCAGGCTGGGAGACCACTGCTCTTGCCCCTTCATCTCACTGATAAATCTTTTTCAATATAGTTTAGCACTATTCTCATCATTTTGTCCACTTACAAATGAGTATTCATTATTTCACATAACACAAAAAACTAGGACCTCCTAGAAACTAGGAGGAGCCAGTTTTATTATTTGGTATTTTTGACCTGCCTGGCCTCCATACCCTTTAGCTTACTGTTGTTTACCCTTTAGTTTACTCTGTTTTACCTTTTAGTTTGCTCTAAAAGTTTACTCTGTTGTTTAGCCTTTAGTTGCCCTGTCGTTTCAGGAGAGCAGAGCTGTGATCCGGAGGCTGTGTCTGGAGGAGGGGAGGGGCCCGGAGCTCTCGGACAAACTCACAGAGAAACTGAGTGAGAGCCTGAAGGAAACAACCTCCCACAACAGAGTAAGGTTCATGTCTCTGGACTGAGCTTTTTAACCAGTCCATTCATTTAAAGTGGGACTAAACTCCTACACTCCATACATTCCACCCCACTACATGATATTCTTTATTATTATCTCATCTGTATTTCATTCAAGTGGAACAGTTGGGACTAAACACCTAAACTCCCACAACCCCTTGGACCTGGAGGTCTAAAGGGGAGAGTGAGGGGGGAGGAGGGGCGGGGTCTGGAGCTATAAAGAACAGTGTGATTGGTCAAACAGGCATTCACTCTTCAAACTAAGACTTACACCAGAAAGCGGCAAAAAAAATCACGAGGAGCCGTAGATGCTATTAAAACAACATACACAGTTGAGTAGCAAAAAAGAGTTGACTCAGTGTTTAGTTCCACTTTAAATCAGTGTGAGCGTCAGAAAACTGATGTTTTCACCAAACTGATGTTATAACACCTCCTGTGGGCTCACCACCTGCAGAGGGGTTCATAGGGGGGGTCAGGTGCTATGAGTATTGGGCAGCACGCTGCCCCCGCGACCCAGCCGGATTAAGCGGGAGAAGATGGATGGATGGATGGATGATGTTATAACACCTCCTGGTTTCCTCTTCATAATTCCCGCGTGTGGCGAACTTGTGTTTTGTTAAAAGCTGCAGGATATGAAAGAGAGTAGGTTTGTCAAAAGTATAAAGTCAAATACTAAAACACCTAGAATGGAATAAATGGTAGATACACACATTTAATGCCATATTTGGAAACATTTCAGATACATAACATCTACAGTGATGGCCGAAAGTATTGGCACCCCAGAAGTTCCGTCAGAAAAGGCCCAATTTCTCCCAAAAATGAATGCAATCACAACTGCTTTGACATTAAAATGTTCATTTAATTTATCTTCAATGACAAATCACAAAAAGGAATTGTCAAAAAGCCAAATTGAATATAATTCTGCACTAAAACATAAAAAGGGGGTGGACAAAAGTATTGGCACCCTTTGAAAGATCATGTGCTGCTTCTCTAATTTGAATAATTAATAAAACCTGGTACTCACCTGTGGCACACAACAGGTGGTGGCAATAACTAAATCACACCAACAGCCAGTTAAAATGGATTGAAGTTGACTCAACCTCTGTCCTGTGCCACACACACACCACACTGAGCATGGAGAAAAGAAAGAAGACCAAAGAACTCTCTGAGGACTTGAAAAACAAAATTGTGAAGAAGCATGAGCAATGTCAAGGCTACAAGTCCATCTCCAAAGATCTTGAAGTTCCTGTGTCTACTGTGCGCAGTGTCATCAAGAAGTTTAAAGAGCATGGCACTGTGGCTATCCTCCCCAGATCTGGACGGAAAAGGAAAATCGATTACAGATTTCAGCGTAAGATTGTGCAGATGGTGGGAAAAATCCTAGACTAACATCCAAACAAGTTCAGGCTGCCCTGCAGTCCGAGGGTACAACAGTATCAACCCGTACTATCCGCCGACATCTGAATGAAAAAGGACTCTATGGTAGAAGACCCAGGAAAACCCCATTTCTGACCCAGAGACACAAAAAGCCAGGCTGGAGTTTGCCAAAACCTACCTGAGAAAGCCACAAACATTTTGGAAGAATGTTCTCTGGTCAGATGAGACAAAGGTAGAGCTTTTTGGGAACGGGCATCAACACAGAGTTTTCAGGAAAAGAAATGAGGCCTTCAAAGAGAAGAACACGGTCCCTACAGTCAAACATGGTGGAGGTTCCCTGATGTTTTGGGGTTGCTTTGCTGCCTCTGGCACTGGACTGCTTGACCGTGTGCATGGAATTATGAAGTCAGAAGACTATCAACAGATTTTGCAGCATAATGTAGGGCCCAGTGTGAGAAAGCTGGGTCTCCCTCAGAGGTCATGGGTCTTCCAGCAGGATAATGACCCTAAGCACACTTCAAACAGCACTAGAAAATGGCTTGAGAGAAAGCACTGGAGACTTCTAAAGTGGCCAGCAATGAGTCCAGACCTGAATCCCATAGAAAACCTGTGGAGAGAGCTCAAAATGGCAATTTGGAAAAGGCACCCTTCAAATCTCAGGGACCTGGAGCAGTTTGCCAAAGAAGAATGGTCTAAAATTCCAGCAGAGCGTTGTAATAAACTCACTGATGGTTACCGGAAGCGGTTGTTCGCAGTTATTTTGTCTAAAGGTTGTGCTACCAAATATTAGGCTGAGGGTGCCAATACTTTTGTCCAGCCCATTTGTTGAATTTTGTGTAAAATAATATTTGATTTGACTTTTTTCATTCTCTTTTGTGTTTTTTCATTGCAAGAAAAATAAATGAAGATATTAATGCCAAAGCATTTGTGATTGCAATCATTTTCTGGAAGAAATTGAGTATTATAGGACAGGATTGCAGGGGTGCCAATACTTTCGGCCATCACTGTACATGGAGGCAAACGGGTGACCCCGCGGTGACTGTGTTGACCCTGTGGTGACTATTGAAGTGCAATAAGGTCTGCACCAAAACCAAAACCTGTGAACCAAAGATGATGTTGTTATTTTCAGTGGCCTGTGTTCACTTGCGCAAAATGCCAAAAAATATGTTTTCTTCTACAGTACTTCCTGAATGCTGGACTGGTGCCTCATAATGTGACGACAGAAACATACCCTGCATTATCACTTCTGACTCATGAGAGTCGAGAGGTGCTAGAACAGAGCTAGAATTTAAACACTGTGAAACATTCATGTTGTGGAAATGCAGAAGAATCCTACAAAATCCCACCTTTGTGAAGGCTGTGGATGTCCTGAACATGTGCAGTTTCTATGGGAAAACTGTTTCTGGGCCCTGGGAGCTGCAGTTCTTAAAGCAGCCACTTGTGACTCTTGCACCAGGCTTAAGACCAGGTGTCTTATCCAGTTCTTATCATACATCTGTGCTGTTGACCCTGTGGTGACCTTTGTGACCCCGTGGTGACCTTTGTGTGACCCCTTTATGCTCTGTCCAGGCTACTCTGGCCCGACTGGAGCGTGAGGTGTTGGAGGAGAAGCAGAGACTGGAGCAGGAGCTGGAGACTCTGAGGAAAACCTCCAACGACCGAGAGAGAGATCTGAACACTCTGCAGACAGTACTACAGGCCAACCAGGACCTAATGCAGGTACTACTGCTACTACTACTGCTACCACTACTACTACTGCTACCACTACTACTACTACTACTACTACTACTACTACTACTACTACTACTACTACTACTATCAGGACCTCATACAGACAAAGAGAGAGACCTGGATGCTCTGCAGACAGTACTACAGGCCAACCGGGACCTTAGACGGCTACGACTGATACTAATAGTTATACTAGTGATACTAATATTAATAATAATCTTTTCAAACTGTCTGCAGTATGTTGTTTTACTACGGTGCACCTGTGTTCTGCAGGAGCTGCGTGTGGCTCTGGGGGAGAAGGAGCAGCAGCTGAAGGAGCTGCACTCAGAGAGGGACGTTTACGCTCAGAGAGAGAGGGCCCTGAACGCAGCACTCTGTGACAAAGACTCACTGCTGCTGTGTCTCAAACAAGAGCTGGACAACTGCCATAAAGATGTACAGGTAATCCTCTGCTCCCCTCACCCTCTCCTCTGCTCCATCTGAACATCTCCTCTGCTCCTCTCACCCTCTCCTCTGCTCCATCTGAACATTTCCTCTGCATCGTCAGCTCCTGCTGCCCTCTCCTCTGCATCTTCTGCTCTATCTGACCCACCTCTCTCATAATCTGCTTCATCTTGACCCTCTTCTGTCATCTCCTACTCCATCTGACACTTTCCCCTTTTCTGCTCCATCTGACCCTCTCCTCTGCATCCTCTGCTCCATCTGACCCTCTCCTCTGCATCCTCTGCTCCATCTGACCCTCTCCTCTGCATCCTCTGCTCCTCTGACCTTCTCCTCTGCATTGTCATCTCCATCTGCTCCTCTTTTGTCATCTTCTGCTCCATTTGACCCTCTCTTTTGTTCCGTCTGACCCTCTCCTCTGCATCTTCTGCTCTAGCTGACCCATCTCTCTCATAGTCTGCTTCATCTTGACCCTCTTCTGTCATCTCCTACTCCAGCTGACACTTTCCTCTTTTCCTCTTCTCCATCTGACCTTCCTCTCTCCATCCTCTGCTCCATCCAACCCTCTCCTCTGCTCCGTCCAACCCTCTCCTCTGCACCGTCTGACCCTTGACCGTTGCCCTCAGGATCTCTCCGACTCTGTTCTGGCTGATCTTTCGTCCGGGGACAAAACTGGAGCCCTAGTTTCTCGTCTGAAAGAGAAGCAGTCTGAAATGGCTGCAGTCATACAGGAGCGAGAGGAGAACAGCGCCACCATGTGTCAGGAGGTGACCAAACTGACCTCGGCTGTGCAGCAGTACCAGAACCTGGTGCAGGTGAGACGAGCCAACACCTGGTACTTTTGACTAACACAACTTAATACCATGTAGTGTTGTCACCATAGTAAAAGTTCAGCCTTTGAGACTAAGGAAGAGACAAGATACACAATACTCATTCTGATACCTCTTTCATTAGACAGTTTTCAACATTATATAATACACAGCCTGGCCAAAACAAAAAAAAGTGGCCACCTGGATTTAACTAACAAACAGGTCCGAGGTTGCTGCAGTTGGTCAGGTCCAGGTTCAGCAGCAGTGTGTGCTCAAAGAATGAGCTCAGCTGAACCTGAATATACTGAATGACCAGGTTATCCCATCAGTGGATTTGTTCTTCCCTGATGGCACGAGCATTTTCCAAGGTGACAATGTCAGGATTCCGCCAAAGATGTTCATTACGTCTTCTTAGTATTTTAACTTCTTAGGTTCTTTTTTAAGACGATGTGGTCAAGTGCATTTACCTTGTTTACCTATTACCTATGTTTCTGCTGCTATCTTCAGAACTGTCCCCGGTGTTGGTGGTGACGTGTCATATATCAGCTGTTGTTACTTCCTGTAGGCGTGGTCAGCTGTTGTTACTTCCTGTAGGCGTAGTCAGCTGATGTTACTTCCTGTAGGCGTGGTCAGCTGATGTTACTTCCTGTAGGCGTGGTCAGCTGTTGTTACTTCCTGTAGGCGTGGTCAGCTGATGTTACTTCCTGTAGGCGTGGTCAGCTGATGTTACTTCCTGTAGGCGTGGTCAGCTGATGTTACTTCCTGTAGGTGTGGTCAGCTGATGTTACTTCCTGTAGGCGTGGTCAGCTGTTGTTACTTCCTGTAGGCGTGGTCAGCCTGATGTTACTTCCTGTCAGCCTGATGGACCTGGCGGTCGCTCAGACTGACCATGCCCGACCACCACCATTACTCACTCACACACCACTTTCATACTAGGCAATGTGAGTGAAGTGCCTTGCCTAAGGCCTAACTACAACAGTTTTTTTTTATTTTTTGTGACTGGCGCCCCCCTGTGGCACCTGGAATTCCCAGGGTCTCCCATCCAAGTACTGACCAGGCCCTGCTGAGCTTCTGAGATCTGACGGGATCAGGCTTTGAGAAGCTGATATGGCCACAAATCATGAATTATATTTGTGAATGTCGTTATATTTGTGTCTGGACCAAGAAATGTATTTTTGAATGGCGTGATATTTATTTGATGATAAAGACACTAACCTATGGGACTTTTTTAGTATTGATACAAAAGCCAAAAGGTGTTTCAGTTCCGATTCATATCTGATTTTCAATACTTTTGGCAACCTTATTCCAAACACTTGCTGAACAGGTCTTATTAGTGGCTTTGTACACTGCCAATGTTTTTAGAGGTACAAAAAAAAAACAATATAACAAAAAATATGTAACAAACTCCTCTTGTATTTCCCAGTCGCAGCAGGAGAGCCAGGGTCAGGTGGTGTCCTCTCTGACCAATCAGCTGTCAGACGCTCGCGCTCAGCTCAGAGAGAGGGAGCGAGAGAGGAGGGAGGAGGGCGAGCGACAGAAGAGCCGACTGATGCTGAGTGTGGACAAGAGAGACCGGCTCATCGAGGTAAAGACTCACATGTCCAGCACTGCTCACGGGAAATCAAAAGCACTGAAAGCTAAAGCTCCAGTATGGCCACGTTTACATGATGGTTTTTAATTCTGAATGACTTGTTCTGAATTAAAATTACATGGAAATAATCATTCTGAATTGAGGTTTCCATGGAAAACACGTTAAATCATCTTTATTTAATCCCGCTCTACGTGGGAGGCCTGGGGGAAGGGTTCTGATTGGACAGCGACACAAACGTATTTACATCTTTGGGAAGAAAACCCACACTTCAGCTGCCCCCGGCTTTTCTGTCATCTCGGTTTGTCGTTACTTCGCCGACACAAACACGATCCAAACTTTTTCTGCAGCGGTTCCGATGATAATGAAGCAGCAGCTGGAGAATTCTCTCCTCACGCTTTACGTCTGTGAGCTGAGGAGGAGAAGGGAAGAGTGTCGGAGAAGGAGGAAGAAGACACCTCAGCCCACTCCCACATCCCGCTCACAAATCCAAAGAGACGTGGAGGAAAGTCTGAAGACTGGTGGAGCCGGATTATTTTTAAGAAAAATAAACATTTACATGATCAAGGAATACATTAGTTTGGCTTTAAAGTCAGTATAAACCCCACTTACTTTGGAATTAAGTTTAATTCTGAATAATCATTTTCATTAGGAATTAAGTGTTTACACAGTCTTTTTAAAGCGGAATAGATTTTTATTCAGAATTAAATTATCTTTATTCAGAATTAAAACTCATGTAAACGCCACCAAAAAACAGACTAAAGTAAAAGCCTGTTTTTTCAGTTTGGTTGTGGGGCCTTGACTCGTCTCCTGCTTGTTTCCATGGAGATGTTGTTCCTTTAGCTGTAACATTTGCAGTGACCTCAAGCTGGGGGTTTTCTACATGTATCTCTAATGGTGGAATGTTTAGGAGTTACCATGGTGACGTAATGCACACATTAGCAAACACTGTCAATTTGTAAGTTTTGTCTATTTGTCAACTTGTCAGTTTTAAGATGCCCTAAAAAGTCATGAAAAAAAAAATGCTAAATGGATTTAAACGGAACATTTTCATTCATGGTCCTGTTTAGGAGTTTGATTTTCAGTAAAAATGGTGAGTGTGAGTAACTGTTGCCTAGATTGTGACTGTAATTTTATTTGAGAGGGACTTGTTTAGCAGCACAAATGAGTTCACTTGTTGTAGTTCCAGCTACTGCAGCTCTTTCTGGTCAGATTCTGTTAAAACAAAGATAAAACAAGCAAAGGTTAACAAAGCCTCAAGCAGAGCAGTGCCTACAGTTAGCATCACACCCCCAGGGAATGTTGATGACATCAGCTGCAAAGTATCAATGACCTGAATCTTCTCTGTCTTAATGGAGTAAGTCTCGAAGTATGGTTTAACTTTCCCTTTCCATGGAATCATGCAGGTGATGTGACATGTCTAGAAAGTCGCATAGTGTAGTTTTGATTTTAAAATGAGCTGCAATTGAAATCACAAAACTTAAACTGTCACAATTTGATACATTTTTTACTTCATTTAAATGTTTGTTTCTTTCAGCAAATCCTCCAGGACGCAGAGGAGCAGGAGCGTCTGTTCAGAGAACTGCAACAGAATCTGCAAAACAAGTTTCCCCCGACCACCGGCATCAAATACACACTTTAAACTGGACTAAAGTAAACTAAAGTGCATTACATACACACTTTAAACTGGACTAAAGTAAACTAAAGTGCATTACATACACACTTTAAACTGGAGTAAAGTAAACTAAAGTGCATTACATACACACTTTAAACTGGACTAAACTTAAGTACATCAAATACACACTTTAAACTGGACTAAACTTAAGTACATCAAATACACACTTTAAACTGGAGTAAAGTAAACTAAAGTGCATTACATACACACTTTAAACTGGACTAAACTTAAGTACATCAAATACACACTTTAAACTGGACTAAACTTAAGTACATCAAATACACACTTTAAACTGGAGTAAAGTAAACTAAAGTGCATTACATACACACTTTAAACTGGACTAAACTTAAGTACATCAAATACGCACTTTAAACTGGACTAAAGTAAACTGCACTATCAGATACACACTTTTAAAGGGTCTATATCACATTGTTTTCTGTTCTATGTTCTAATGTAGTTTCCTCATCACAAACAGACCTGGAATTCTGTTTAATTCACACGTTTCACACACAAATCCTGCATAAAGGTGGAACTGAGCATTTTGAGCTTTGGAGATGGAAACAGACTAATGCAGGATTACTCAAACATGTGTGAAATAAAGAAAAAAACAACTCCAGGTCTGTTTTTGAGGAGGTAACAACATTCTAACATGGGTTTAATGTCACTGCAGTTCATTTTGTGTAATATAGGACCTTTAAATCAATTATCAAATTCACAAGCTTAACTCAACCTGAATCAACTAAACCATCTTAAACTCGACTAAGGGTTCATTCACACTTGCCCTGGCTTGGTCCTCCAGTTTAGTCCTGATGTAGACCCGGTTTAGTCCTCCTCAGGTCCTGGTTTAGTCTTGGTCTAGTCTTTGTCCTGGTTTAGACCCAGTGAAAACAAACGCACACTAAACCGGACCAGATTAGACGAAACAAAGGTCGACCCAGTTGCACTTTTAATATAGTTGCTGCATTTTAGTTAACAGAAAAAGATATTACGCAGACGGGCGACAGCGCAGCGGCGGTGTGATTCCAGCTCCCACAGATGAACGCTGTCGTTGGGTCCTTGGGCAAGACACTTAACCCACCTCATGCCCCAGTGTCACCCAGTGTGAATGTGTGTGTGTGAATGTGTGTGTGAATGTGTGTGTGAATGTGTGTGTGAATGGGTGTGTGAATGGGTGAGTGGTTCCTTGTTGTAAAGTGTCTTGAAGGTGGAAAAGCGCTGTATAAAAATGTACCATTTAGACATAAATATAAAATGTTCCTCATTTGACCAAAGATATTTTTAACTTACTTGAATAAAATGAATGATAGTTTAGGGTTAATTGAAATCATAGACTGTATATAAATGGACACAGTGGCCCCTCTCTCTGTAAGTGCTGCTGTGAGCCTTGTTTTTGGGTTTAAAATGTTTGTATTGCCCTCCTGTGGGCTCACCACCTGCAGAGGGGTTCATAGGGGGGTCAGGTGCTATGAGTATTGGGCAGCACGCTGCCCCCGCGACCCAGCCGGCTTAAGCGGGAGAAGATGGATGGATGGATGGATGGATGTTTGTATTGACTCGCTACATGATCCTGTTTTTTTGTTTTAATTAAAAAAAAAAAAAAAAGGGTGGTTTTCAGATTTTAGAATGTGATGATGCTACGTTCAGCCTGCAGCCTAAAGTGACCCAAATCTGATTTTTTTTTTTTTTGCCCGTATGTGACCTGTAAGTCGCCCCATCAAACTCAAACCTGCACAAAAACTATGGCAGTCGTTTGTGCTGTTTTGTGCTGTAACAATTTTTGTTTGTACGATTCTGGTTCTTAAGATATTTGCAGTTTTATTTTGGGCCGATGACGTCGTCCAGAACCTCAGAATGTGAAATAGACAATTTTCATTTGTGTGAGTTTATTTCTAAAATGATTCATTATTATTTCTGTGGTAATTATAGGACGTCATTCCCGCTCAGCCGACGGCGACAAACTCCACGAAACTAGCGGCACTAAACGAACTGCGGCTGTGGAAAAGTCTGTCGTATTATATAAAACATGAATCAAAACCAAATTACTGAACACTGTTACAGACTTTTCCACAGCCTGAGATCGTTTATCTTCACTAGTTTAGCAGAGTTTTGCTAAAGTCACAGCCGTCATCTAAACGGAAATGACGTCATATAATATCGCAGAAATAATAATGAGAAAAAAACTCGCACAAATGAAAATCGTCACAGCCAAATGAAATACAAATGTTTTCTATAATTTTCTGCTGTTTGTGGCGGTTTCACATTCTGAGGGGCTGGACGACGTCACTGACCGAAAATAAACTGCAAATATCTTAAGAACCAGAATCGCACAAATTCAACTTTTTGCAGCACAAACAATTGACATAGTTTTTGTGTAGGTTTGAGTTTCACGGAGGTGACCTGTATCTGATCTTTTAATGACCGTCTGAATGACACAGATCTGATTTTCCCAGGCCGCTCGGATCTGTGCTCCTAAAACCCGATTTTTAGACATGCGGCTTCAGTCTGAACCTCCAGGTCACATTCGTCCTCCCTACATGCGACCTACCGTTTTTCCTTCCTACTGCCCCACAAAACGCCATGGCCAAAAACTTCATCCTTCTTCTTTTCAACCTCCTCCTTAAAACCAATAACCTGTGCGTGTTCTGGCTCTGCTTCGACAGCAACTTTAAACTCTCCAGATGCCCAGTGCAGCGTCCGTGTTCAGACAACTTCCATAAACCCTGAGTTCGTTCGTTCGCTACTGTGACGTCGTCGTATCTCCAATGACACTTTTGGGATGTTTAACGTTCACACTGGAGCTGGGAATAGGATTGACCTTGCAAAAAAAAAAACGTGTTTCACAAAAAATTGAGCATTAAGGCCTGGAGTCTGAACGTACCCTCAGATGTGGGCCAGAGCTAGATTTCTTTACCATAAAATATCCAAAAGGAAAATTCACATATGTTGAAGCTGGTATTTTCACCCTACAATTTTACATTTTACATTACGCTCGCTTCGTCCACTTTTTATACAGTCTGTGGTTGAAACACGGCTAAATGTTTTGCTTAAGTTTTGACTGTTTAAAGGACTTTTACTTGTGAATGGAGAGCAGAGAATTTCAATACTTGTGTGTGTGTGTTTTTTTTTTACTACCAAATGAAAATAACTAAACACATTTCTTGAAAAAAAAAGATGAATAACTTTTTTTAAAAATCGTTTGACCTTCTTTGAACATGTATTTGGCAACATTTTAACCCAGATGCCCTAAATTTTGTACATTCCTGATGATTACTAAATCGAACTAATTGCTGCATTTTGACCAAATAAAAACCCCAAAAAATCCAAATATATTATAAAAATCACCAACGAAACTGACCTAAATAAGCCTAAATGACATTCTGTTGTTTTGTACAAAGTTGTAATATTTTTTTAAAGCTTGCGGGTGGAATAAAAATGCATATGAACCGACACTGGTTTAAAGACTGTAGCTAGAGAAGTTATTATTTACAGTAATATATTTTAGGACCAATTTTGGGTTTTAATTTATGAGATATCAATTTTTTTTTCTTGGTTTTCGTTATTTCATAAGTTAAAGCATGAGATGGTTGTACTCTCAAAGTATTTTTTTTTATTTAAATCAGTTATTTTGGCACAGACTTGGCTCTAATGGTGTATGTGTGTACTAAGGACTTGTGTCTCATATTACCTTGAAGAGGGGATATTAAACATGTGTATCCATTTTTTCGGTGAAATTTTCAAAACAAAAGGAAAGATGGTGATTTAAATATGGTGTGTGTTTGTAGTTAATACCCCACAGAGGGCAAATACCCCCTCATTAACTGTTCTGAGTCTCTGTATTGTTATGGTACTGATTTAAATATGATTTCCTGTACTTTCCTTGTCTCTTGTTGTCACTGCCTGATACAGAACTGCCCATTTTTGTTTACGATTTTGGTTTTGTTCCCTCTTGTCTAGTTGTATTTTTTCTTGGTGCGTTCAGAGCGTTTCTTGCTTCACTTCAAGAGGAATAAAGACTCTGATTTCAATTCAATGTTTGGAACAGTTTATTTACAGTTTATGGTGTGAATTTGTTTCCCTGGTGAATCCTGACTGATTTGCCTCTGTATAAAAAGTACAGATGGATATGAGCCTGGTCTCCCCTTCCTTCATCGAGCCTGAACCTCACATTTCTCTCTCCTCAGGAGTTTCGAGCTTCACTCAGGTCCGTTGCTGGAGATTTGGGTTTGTGGTGCCTCAAAACAAATACACCAAACATGAAGGTTAAAATAATAAATGATTCAAAAAGGTGAATGAGTAAACACCATCACCATTATTATAAACAAAGATTTGGGCAATGACTGCAGACTGAACATTGAACTGAACACTGTAAACACTGAACATGTACAAACCTTCGGAAGTGTTCATGTGCACATTTCTTTGGAAACAGAATACAGAAATACAAATAACTGCACAACAGAAATTTACTCAATCAAGGAACTTTAAATAGTGTTTGAAAGTGAACATTTCTCCGTAAAGACACCGAGGGAGAGAGAGGGGAAAAGACAGAGAGAGAGATTTTGGGGATTCTTTTCTCACCGGCAGCTGCTTCTTGCCTCTCTCCGTGCACTTTGGATAGATAGTTTTGCGAGGATTCATGAGCGTGATTTTTCAGTGGTTCCCCACAAGCACCTGGTGCCCGACATGTGGGTAGTGACTGCACTGGCTTCACTCATTGATCCTGCAGTTCATCCATGTTTTTAGTTCTCTGTCATTTGTTTTCCTTTTTTTTCTTTTGTCCTCATAAGCAGGCATATTTGCGTTTGTGCAATGCATGTCCCTAATTGGCCAATCCACCTGTCAATCACACCCATCTGCCCAAACTGCACCGATGACCAGACTCACATCTTCAGATAGTACTGAAAAAAGGGTATTCTACATCTCAGGTTCCAAAGTTCCAGTAAAAAGTTCAAGGCTTGTGTTAAATGTGGTCATGATTTATTAAACCACAAAAACTGTACGTTTGTGTATTTGTGTATTATCCATTAGAGAGAGAGAGTAGTTTGAAGAGAAATGATTCCAAATGCTTTTTGCTTAACACTTTTCATATGTTTACTGTTGATGACTGATAAGAAATGTAGATTGTAGAAAATAAAATCACAAACTAAATTTAAATGCATGATTTTCGTGTGTTTATTACGTTGACATGAGTGATTTAGCTGCACCGTCTGCACATCACTCATCGTGCACATAGTGTTTCCATTATTTTCACATTTAAACTGTCGGTATCAGTAAATGTTCTATGTACAGGCCTTTACAATAAGGTGAAAAATAAAGCAGATGTCCAGATCTTGCAGAATGAAGGTGAAATCTACATGATCACACCAGAGCCAGGTAAGGGTCACTCACATTTAATCTTAAGTCTTAAGATGCCCGATTTCATTTAAGGACAAAAAACTCCAAAAGCGACTCTGCACCATTCATTACCCATAATCCACCATGGCGTCCCTGTCACATTTAGTCACGCGGTGCAAAACGTCCAATTCGGTGCTAATTATGTGCAGTTTTTTTCATGATTGATGATTATTACATTTGGTTTGGTGTAGTTTGATCATCTTTTGTGTGCACGTTGGACACTGTGGGCCTGTCCCGTGTCTCATTCAGAGTGGAGTTTTTTCTGAATGAACCTGACACTTGAATGGGACACTGAATAATCCATCTGCTCCATTGTTGAAGCAGGCAGTGGATGTAGGTTAGTGAAACATAAGAACTCTTCAGGAGTGTAGAATGACTCTGCTCAGGGTTGCCAAGTCATGGAGTTGTTTATATCCACTTTCTGAAAGACTTCTACCGCAGAATTATTTTTGTTTTGTGGTGATGGGTTTAAGAATTAGGAGACTTCTTTGTCATATGAAGAACTTGTTAAATCAGATTTTTGGGTACGGCAATCGCTTCTCTCCATAGAGATTTGTTTATTTGTTTATTTAAGAATCCCCATTGGACTTCTCTTCCTGAGCAGGGTTCTTCAAGTTAAATTCAAGACCTTTTTAAGACCATTTATAGGAAACTTAAGACGTACTGACAAAGAAAACAAAAAGGTATATGGGGAGTAGAGAGTCTCTTCCCCATAACTCCAGCATGAAATGTGTCGCTCGGCAACATAAAACCAACGATAAAAACAACACAATGGCTTTAGTCAAACTTTGTGTTCTGCTGAGAGCGTCTTCTGCTCAGCTTGTTTCTAGTGCTTCTGTAGTGCGTGATGAGGTTATCGGTTCCACTGCTCTTTATTGAGGAGAAATGCGATACGGAGAAGGTACGTACTGCACAAATTTTAATTTTAATAAATATAAAAATTCTGTTTAAGGTATTATTTCCAAATTGATAAATTCAATGCTTTTAAGGCTTTTTAAAGACACTGTGGGAACCATTGACCGTATGGTGGGAACCCTGCTGGGGTCCACTCTCATCATAAAATCACCCAAAAATACGACAAAACATTAACAGTTTATGTTTATTGTTGTTTAGTGTTTCAGTGCACTTAGCAGAGAAATTAAAATATACAAATATTTACAGCAAGATTAGAGATACAGCAATGTACAGTGGTAAAAAAGACAAAATTAACACCATTATACAAATGTATATTATTAATGTATATTCATCTACACATCATACACATAGACATACATACATACACACATACATACATACATACATACATACATATATACATATATATATACATACATACATATATACATATATACATACATACATACATACTTACATACATACATATATACATATATACATATATATATATATACATACATACATACATACATACATACATACATACATACATACATACATACATACAAAATAAAAAAAACAAATCACAAATCACATTTTATTTTAGTCCATTTTCGGTTATAAAATTACATACTGTGGCATTAAAAATGAAAGTGATTAGGCTAAATGGCCTAATTATTACAAATGGTGTTTTACATAATCTGATGATTTAAACACCAACAGGATGGGGGACATTTCTTGGACTTTTTGAATGAAATTTAATTTAATTTGATTTATTAAAGTGTCCAGACGTCCCTATTTACCCGAGATAGTCTCAGTTTTGAACCCTGTGTTCCCTGTCCGAGAAAAGCATCAACAGTGAGTTGAGTGTCCAGGCTCTGTGTGGCTCTCAGCTGGACAGGGAGGCAGCTAGAGTCATGGTGCAACTAAACAGAAGGCTCGGCCCATTGGAGCCTATTGGAGGGGACCTGAAGGAGCTGCTACCTGAAGATCTGAGAACCTGAAGGAGCATCTGCCTGAAGATCTGAGAACCTGAAGGAGCTGCTACCTGAAGATCTGAGGACCTGAAGGAGCTGCTACCTGAAGATCTGAGAACCTGAAGGAGCATCTGCCTGAAGATCTGAGGACCTGAAGGAGCTGCTACCTGAAGATCTGAGGACCTGAAGGAGCTGCTACCTGAAGATCTGAGAACCTGAAGGAGCATCTGCCTGAAGATCTGAGGACCTGAAGGAGCTGCTACCTGAAGATCTGAGGACCTGAAGGAGCTGCTACCTGAAGATCTGAGAACCTGAAGGAGCATCTGCCTGAAGATCTGAGGACCTGAAGGAGCTGCTACCTGAAGATCTGAGGACCTGAAGGAGCTGCTACCTGAAGATCTGAGAACCTGAAGGAGCTGCTACCTGAAGATCTAAGGACCTGAAGGAGCTGCTACCTGAAGATCTGAGGACCTGAAGGAGCATGCTACCTGAAGATCTGAGGACCTGAAGGAGCTGCTACCTGAAGATCTGAGAACCTGAAGGAGCATCTGCCTGAAGATCTGAGAACCTGAAGGAGCTGCTACCTGAAGATCTGAGGACCTGAAGGAGCTGCTACCTGAAGATCTGAGAACCTGAAGGAGCATCTGCCTGAAGATCTGAGGACCTGAAGGAGCTGCTACCTGAAGATCTGAGGACCTGAAGGAGCTGCTACCTGAAGATCTGAGAACCTGAAGGAGCATCTGCCTGAAGATCTGAGGACCTGAAGGAGCTGCTACCTGAAGATCTGAGAACCTGAAGGAGCTGCTACCTGAAGATCTAAGGACCTGAAGGAGCTGCTACCTGAAGATCTGAGGACCTGAAGGAGCTGCTACCTGAAGATCTGAGGACCTGAAGGAGCTGCTACCTGAAGATCTGAGAACCTGAAGGAGCTGCTACCTGAAGATCTGAGGACCTGAAGGAGCTGCTACCTGAAGATCTGAGGGTGCGGGTGGAATATTGTAGAGTGCTCAGATCTTGCAGATACAGTGGTGCCTGAGCAGTGATGCATTTATGGGTCAGCAGAAGGATTTTGTATGAGACAGGAACAGCCAGTGCAGTGATTTGAGAATGGGAGTGTGTTCAAATGTCCCAGGTGTCCCTATTTTTGACCAGTCTGATCCCTACCAACAGTAAAAAGAGGCATAAACTGTCATTTGTTTTGGTAAAATACAGAAAAAACTGCTTAAAAATGACCAAAACACAAAGAAAATGTGACGATACTGAGAGATGTTAGTCGTAATTGGTCTCTGCAGAACAATTTTCCTTAATTACGCACTCGTTTCACACTTTTATTATTACCAACCAACAAAAAAAAAAACAGGGATGTCACAGTTTTTTATGTTGAAATTCTGGTCACTCTATCCTCCTGAGACCCTGTGGCCTCATACGAGGACATTACATTTTTGCCTCTTAGCACCATGATTTTCAATTATTTTAAACTTTCACCTGTAATCAACTAAAAACCTCTACAGCAGCTCCCGAAAGTAAAAAAAAAACTGCATGGTAAAGTTTAGATGCAAAATTTATGAATAAAACCAATGTATTTATGTACAATAATGTCTCTTCATGTATCTTAATGTATCTTCATTTGGCATTAAAATTTGACACATTTTATTGACCACAGCAGACGAGAGCATCAGGAAATGTCATGTCCTCGTTTGAAGACATTGGGACTATGTTATATTATTGATTGTACATGTTTTTAGGTAAACTTGGGAATATTTAGATGAGTTTACAGTTATAAATTGCTGGACGTTTCTGCTGCTATAGGGAAACTGCTGCCTGTCTCCACTTTTTGCATCTCTACTTTTTTTGTAACGATTGAAAACCAGAAAAAATTAAAACTGTGGACCACATTTTCAGGCCTTTTTGTGTGTTTTTAACCTCACTCACTGAACCCCAACCCGCTCACGGTCGACCTGCGTCACATTTGGCAGGTTTAGGGCTTGAAATAAACAGCTAATTGCTGGGTTTTTTTTTTTTGTAATTTATTTATACATTTTAATGCTTTTACATTTTTTAACCAATGGTGTCATACAGAAGACTTACTTAGTAGGTCCTACTTATCCCAAATAGCAAGAAGAAATGAAAAATGGACACCAGACAAAAGCTCGGGTCTCAGGAGGTTAAGATTTAGGTGTCGGGATTGTGCACGTTGAGCTCTCAGTGGATTGTTTCTTCCTCTCATAAGATCTGGCAACCCATGTTGCCATGGCGCTGACATTTCAACAGGTTCCTCTAGTCAAACTTTTCCAAACGCGTTCAGCTTTTCTGCGCCGTGAAAAGTGAGCGCGCTGATTGATGGAGGTGCAGCCGGTTCCTCTGGGCGCTGTGACCGTGGGAGCCGCGTCGTGGCGGGACGGCACGGTGCGCTCGGTCCGGAGAGCAGAGCGGCTGGTGCGGGACACTCGAGCCGGGGCAGCGACAGCCCTGAGCCGACCGCAGACCGGCAGCGCCTCGGTCACGCTCCCGGGCTCTGCGGGGGACACCACGCCGGAGCGCACCACCCCCGGGGAGACGGAGAAGAGGTCCGAGTCTGGCCAAGATGAAAAAAGTCCGACTCCAACTAGACCGAGGACCAGCCGGACCACGGTGAGGGAAAAATCATCGAAAAGCCTGCGTAAAAATCAAATCTCTGTCTTTAAAGATCCTAATTTGGAGTTGTTTAAGCAATTCTTTATTATTAGTCTGTCTCAGAAGTACTCAGTTTTCTAAAAGTATAAGCACAGATATAGAGGCAAAAAGATACTGAAGTAAAAGTATCACATGAAAAAACTACTACTTAGGTAAAACTATTGAAGTACCTTTTACTTTAAGAGTAAACAGCAGAGATTGTTGGGTCTGCTTAAGCATCAAATATAGTGATTTTGTTAAAGAATTGAGTTGATTTTAAGTAATTCAAGTGATTTCTTCATTTTTATAGCTGTTTTTGTGTGTTTGTGTGTTTGCTTTGCTTAAAGTTGGGACGTGAAGTCAAAATAAATGTGCTAAAAATAAGTCTGGGCCTTTTCAGCAGGTCTCAAACTGGAAAAGAAAAAAAGAAGAAAAGAAAAATACTCTTCACTTTTCAGTTCAGATTGAAAATGTGGAGCAGAAAATACAGATACATGCACTCAAATAAAAAAGTAAAATGTACTTACTTTTTGTACTTTGTCACCACTACTGCTCTGTCCACATCTCCAAAGCTCAAAATGCTCTGTTCCACCTTGTGATGTCATGAAGTGGTAGTTTTCAAGTTCCTTTACCTTTATTTTTGACCTTTAGTTCAGCAGAGATTGGCAATTCTAAGGCTGAAATCATCCAAATGATTTTAGCGAAGGTGTGTGGAGTTTGAAAACACAGTGGAGCACTTCCTGTAACTGTCACGTGCCACTGTACAAGGCTCCGCCCACAAGCCTACATGAGGTCCCACATGACAGTTCTCCACAAATAAAACAGTCAAAGGGAGCATGATGATCTCAACGTGTTCCAGTTCATTCCCCACAGAAGTCAAATCCCGTCTCTCCTCCAGCGGTCTGCAGGGGGCGCTCCGTTCCCTGGCACCGGGCTGTGAGAGGCGTGTGCGAGCGAGCGTGGCGGTGGCGGGCAGGTACATGAGGGCGGTGCGGCGCGTGGAGGCGGAGCTCCGTACTCAGGCCGGCGGCGTGGCTCAGGAGGCGCGCCGGCTCCAGAGAGAGAGGGGCCTCCTGGAACAAACCCTCCGCAGTCTCAGGTCTCATCTGGGCCTCAACCACAACAGCGCCACCCACAGGACCAGGAGGGACGCCCGGGAGAGCGTGAGTGACACACATGCCCTCCCAGAGACACAGATGCCCTCCCAGAGACACAGATGCCCTCCCAGAGACACACATGCCCTCCCAGAGACACACATGCCCTCCCAGAGACACAGATGCCCTCCCAGAGACACAGAAAGAGACAGATGCCCTCCCAGAGACACAGATGCCCTCCCAGAGACACAGATGCCCTCCCAGAGACACACATGCCCTCCCAGAGACACAGATGCCCTCCCAGAGACACAGAAAGAGACAGATGCCCTCCCAGAGACACAGAAAGAGACAGATGCCCTCCCAGAGATACAGAAAGAGACAGATGCCCTCCCAGAGACACAGATGCCCTCCCAGAGACACAGATGCCCTCCCAGAGACACAGATGCCCTCCCAGAGACACAGATGCCCTCCCAGAGACACAGATCCCCTCCTGGAGAGACAGATACCCTCCCAGAGACACAGAAAGAGACAGATGCCCTCCCAGAGACACAGAAAGAGACAGATGCCCTCCCAGAGACACAGAAAGAGACAGATGCCCTCCCAGAGACACAGAAAGAGACAGATGCCCTCCCGGAGACACAGAAAGAGACAGATGCCCTCCCGGAGACACAGAAAGAGACAGATGCCCTCCCGGAGACACAGAAAGAGACAAATGCCCTCCCAGAGACACAGAAAGAGACAGATGCCCTCCCAGACATACCTGCCCTCCCAGAGAGACTGCGAGAGACAGATGCCCTCCCGCAGAGTGTGAGAGAGACAGATCCCCTCCCAGACAGACTGAGAGTGTGCCAGGTAGAGCGTGAGTGATCCAGGTGACCTCCCAGAAAAAAAGTGTGAGTGAGCCAGGGAGACTGAGTGAGCCAGATGCCCTCCCAGAGAGCGTGAGTATGCCCTCTTTGTATGTCAGATGCCCTCGCTCTGCAGGTGTGTGATGGTGCAGACGAGCTGCTGCAGTGTGAGAGGAGGGAGCTGCTGCGTCTGAAGCAGGAGCTGGAGGAGACCCTGAGCTCCACTCTGACCCAGCTGCAGGTGAGCTCTGCTGGGGAACACTGAGGCTGAACACTTAAAAAAAAAATGCATTTAACGCAGATCCACTTTTATCCACTTTAGATCCACGTTTCCAGAACTTTTAACCCTGTTACAGCTGTTTCTCTTCTCAAGGAACCTGAAGTTATATTTGGACTGATTCATACATGATGGAGCATTCTTAATCACACATTTTTCAACTCCTGTTTTTTTTAGCTATTTCTGCATCAGAACTATTCATTTAAGCAAAGAGACTTGGGATTTGATATATTGTGATGGTCCACGATATTATTGTGAGACCTTTGACAATACGATCTCATGATATTTCAGTTATTGTTACATCTTTACAGACTCAAATATGTGTGAATGAAGCAAAACACAACTCCAGGTCTGTTTCTGGCGAGGTAAAAACACTCTTAACACAGATCAAAGCTCACAAGAGTCTATTTTGCATAATGTGGGACCTTTAAAAAATATAAAACGGAAAACTTTGTGGAGATGTTACAATCCTCAAATGTTCTTTTTCTCACATGGTCTGAATGTGTGAGACGCGGCCCCTCCCCCAATGCTCTATGGGTAACGTCATGCCCACTTGTTGCCATGGCACCCACTGTTACTTCTGGCTCTCCACTTTTTTAAGATCAGAGCCCCTCATACAGATCGGAGTGGGCTTTTGCGGATCGCCCACTGCTCTCTGCAAAAAAGCCTTTTCTTCAGGCATTTGGCAGTTGAAATGCTACTTACCGTCTTTTGTGTCGTTTTGGAAATAGAAACTGCTCCAAAAACCTCCGCGCTCGCCAACAGACCCACCCATGCACTCCACTGGCAGCGCCCCTCCGCCATGGGAGTGCTCTGTGCTGTACCAAAGCCTTTTCACAATTACGGGAAAAAAGATTGTTGTTTTTTGTTTTACTTACTTTTAGTTTACTTTTCAGTCTGGTGATCCACTACCATGGAGATGCTATTTCTTTGTTTGTAACGTTCCACAATATGGTATTCAACTTATTTAAGATGCATTTATTCGATTATGGGTGTTTTATTGCACCACACTATAACTAAAACATGCATTCTTGCTGTGGGTATCACCTCTTCACAGATCTCACCTGTAAATTACCCCGGCAGCGTCTCCTGCTTGTTTCTATGGAGATTGAAACATTAAATTCCATAATTTTTGGAATATTGGAGGTAAAGCCATAACATCTCCATGGAGACAGTAACTGGAGGGCCCTCTACCAGAAAAGTTACACAATGCACCTTTAAAGACAAGGTATTACAATATTACGATTTTTTAAAATCTTTCTACCATAACGTTCCCTCGTCAAAAACTTGCCTGCAGAGGTTTAGATATCATCCGCACAAAAGCATGAACAATTTTGCAAACCTGATGTGTTGTGCTGTCTTTTCATTAGCGGGATAGGGTGTTACGCAGAGCCAGAGAACCCAAGAGTAGACACGAGTCAAAAGGAGTATATGGGTATTTATTACAAAATATTTTCAGGAATGTACAGATCCAGGCAGGGTTGCAGGACACTGGAGCAGGTTGGAGACAGAGACAGGGTAGGAGACGGGGACAGGAGAATGGCACAGGTCGGAGCAGGAGACTGGAACAGGAGATTGGAGCTCGGAGATCTGAGGCAGATGGATAAGGTAAGTTACGAGTAACAGGTAAGTATAAAAAAAGAGGTGGAACGTAGCGCTGAAGGAGCAAGTATTAAGATCTGGCAGCGCTGAGCTGGCTCGGGTGGCCTTTCATGGAAAGTTGATTGTAGATAGGGCTCAGCTGAGGAACAGCTCCGGCACCTGTCTCCACTCCTGAAACACAAAGGGGAGGGGAAGGGGGCGGCCACTCAGGGAGTGGCAGATGAGGTCAGAGGTGCTTCAGGGGCTGTGACATAGGGCTCTGAAGGGGAAGTGATTTAGCATGGAGTACAAAGGAAGGGGGGAGTGCCAGAAACAAAGGCTACATACAGACTGCAGCCTGAAGTGACCCAAATCTGATTTTTTTCGCCCCTATGCGACCTGTATCTAATGTTTTAATGACAGTCTGAATGACACAGATCCGATTTTTTCAAATGCTATCCAGGTCACTTGGATATATGCTCCTAAAACCGATACATATCCGACGTGCAACTTCAGTCCAAACGGCCACGTCGCATTCATTCTAACTACATCCAACCTACATGTGATCAACAAGTGAGAGCCTATTGTGCTGTAACAAGCTCTTGTTGTGAGCCAATACAGCCCAAAGCTGATAGGTTTGCTCACTGAAATAGGCCGAAAACGTGTTTCCTCCTGCGACAGTCATACGGTAGCAACTTTAAATGTGCTCAATGCTCACATCCATGTTTAGGCGACTTCCGTAAACACTGAGCTCGCTGCTGTGACGTCGTCGTGTCGGCCAGTGCGCCTGCGGGACACTTTTAGGCGTTTATAGTTTACACCGGACATCACAGACAAGCCGCATTTAATTGGAAATGTGAACGACCTAGCCAAAAATCGGATTTCACAAAGAAATTCTAATTAAGCATTAAGCCCTGTAGTCTGAATGTGGCCGAAAAGTGAAACTGATAAAACATGTTCATACAGTACGTTGTTTTAGACGAATATAGCTTTTTCAAAACCATAAAAGGTAACATGGTGATCTAACTATGTTAGGTGTGAACAATTAATAGCCCAAAGAAGTCAAATACCCCCTCTTCAATGCTAAGGGTTAAAAGTAGTTATAGTAGTAGTTAGGGGTGGGCGATATCTTGATATTTAAAATATATCGAGATATTTTTGAAACTCAATATGAATTCTGACATATCGATATATCAATTCAATTCAATTTATTTTTGTAGCGCCCAAAATCGCAACAACAGTTGCCTCTAAGGGCGTTCCAAGATATGGATGAGCCAAACATACACACAGACATATCAATACAGGAAAAAACAACATTCATGTAAAGCAGCAAATGAAACATTGTCCAGTCATCCCCTGTCCTTAGACCCTCCTTCTCAGCAAGGAAAAACTCCAAAAAACCCAGGCTCCTGGGAAAAAGAAGAAACCTCGGGGAGAACTACAGCGAAGGAGGGATCCACTCCCATGGACGGACAGGCTAAAGATGTCCAGGCCCGTGGGCCAGTTCGGTATGGCCACAGCTACCCAGGTGGGGAAGGAGCCGAGGAGGAGGAGCCGGGCGAGGAGGGGAGGCCGGGCAAGAGGAGGAGCCGGGCGAGGAGGAGGAGCCCGGGCGAGGAGGGGAGGCCGGGCGAAGAGGAGGAGCCAGGCGAGGAGGAGGAGCCAGGCGAGGAGGAGGAGCCAGGCAAGGAGGAGGAGAGGGGTCCAGCTGCCATCATGCGTCTGAAAGAGTTACACTCCACAGGGGGAGTGGGACAGGGGACAACATGTGAATAGCAATGAACGAGCTACAGATGAGGAGAACTTTGAATTTAATTCTAGCTCGACAGGAAGCCAGTGAAGTGATTTTAACACAGGACTGATGTGATCACGTCTTTTAGTTCCTGTTAGGACTCTGGCCGCTGCATTTTGGACCAACTGGAAGTACCTTTAGCGCAGACGGTGAGCAGAGAATTACAGTAATCTAGTCTGGATGTAACAAATGCATGGATAAGTTTTTCAGCATCATTTTTAGGCAAAATATTTCTGATTTTAGTTATGTTTCGCAGGTGAAAATATGCAGTTTTACAAGCTTGGTTTATATGAGCTGTGAATGAGAGATTTTGGTCAAATACGACTCCAAGGTTTTTTACAGTAGAGCTAGAGGCTATACTCACATTGTCAAGTGAGATTATCTGGTCGGACAGAGAATCTCTCTGACCTTTAGGACCGACAACAATGACCTCTGTTTTTTCAGGGTTTAAGAGCAGGTAATTCAGGGTCATCCAGGTTTTGATGTCCTTCACACAGGCACTGAGCTTATCAATTTGATCAGTCTGATTTGGTTTCATTGATAAGTACAGCTGAGTGTCATCAGCATAGCAGTGGAAATTAATGCCATGTTTTCTGATAATGTTACCTAATGGCAACATATACAGAGTACACAGGATTGGACCAAGCACAGATCCTTGTGGAACACCGCAAGCTACTTTAGAGCAGGGAGAGGTGCACTGGTTTACACTAACAAACTGGTACCTATCTGATAGATAGGATTTAAACCATTTGAGGGCGGTCCCTCTGACACCTATGTCACATTCTAACCTCTGCAGTAGAATGTTGTGATCAATTGTTCATGCAGGGTGGCTCAGAGGAGGCCCCTGTACGTGGGGCACACACAGTCTCAGCCTTTTTGGAGCTGTTCTCGCTAACAGAGCAGTGCCTCACTAGTCTACTCTGCTCCCTAGCGTCACTGACACTCCCTGAGCTATTCTGTGTGCTAGTCTTACCTGATGGTCATCTAAGGCTAGTGATCATATTCTGAGCTAAGAGGGAGGAGCCAGCCGCTGTGGGATGGATGCCGTCGCTACGTATAAGCCTGGGCTTCCCCTCAAATGCCCTCCAGTGTCTATGAAGACGACACCATTCTGCGGGCACCAATTGGACAACCACTGGTTGACAGCTGAAAAGCGGCTGAACATTTCACAATTGGCATAATTTGGAAGGGGCCAGAGAAGTACACGGACTCCGACATCGACTTAGCCAAATCACAGACTGCCGCTATCTGCAACTTCACCACCTCTGACTGACCGCGCCGAGTATCGTTACCCCCCGCGTGTATAACGATCCGGCGGTACCTGTTCTTACTTCTCTTTAAAAGCCTCAGATTCCCCTCGATGTCACCCAGTCTGGCTCCAGGGTAACACCGTGTGGAAGCTGCAGGCAGTTCCACGTCCCTGACTATGGAGCTCCCTATGACTAGAGTGTCCCGCGTCCAGCTCAGGATGGCGAACCTGTTCTGGACAGGAAGCTCCCTATTCTCAGCCCTATGTCCCTGGTCTCCTGCAGTGCTACACTCAGCTATGTGTCCCTGATCTGCAGTCCTAGTCTTAGCCCTGCGCCTGCGTCTAACTGTCACAAACCTGTCCTGGTCTGGTCCCGGCTGCACAGGATGCGCCGGGGGCTTCTCTCGCTAGTGAAGGAAGAAACCTGCGTCCTATGCAGCTTTTCTTTCATGCGTGTTCAGTATCGAGGAGAGACGACCAAGATTCAATGGATTCAAATTAACCCTGTAAAGCCCACACCATTAAATAATTGGCAGAAAATTCCAATTCTTTGAACTTGGAGCCTTTATTGGTCCCTCTAAACAAACAAACAAAAAAATTCAAATATCATTTTCCATATATTATTATTTATGGCAATCTTGTATTGTCACTGGAGCACCCTCTAATCAGTGAATCACACCCACTGTTGGATTATTTGTGCACTGCATGTATCTGATTGTATACATCAGGTTTTTCAGGGGAAAAATGTCACACTGCTCATGTGGAGGGCTGAAAAACTCATGTATCAAATATGATACGTTTGGCGTTATAGGGTTAATAAAGTTTAATCCCTGACAGTACAATTCTAAGCAGAGCTCTGGGTCTGAAGGGTCCCTAAACAGCACACAATCTACGTGCGTCTTAGGTTAGGCACAACTTCAGAACGCACACACCCCTTTCAGCCCAGCATTAAAAGACAAGCATTATAAATATTCATGAACCTATGACTAAACATTTATCCGTGTCCAGCTGACTCCATCTCCTTCCCATATTTGGTGTTCCTGTCGTCTCCTCACAGCCAGACCTCACGTGACTCCATGACCTCGCAAGACATGAGTTCCCACAGAAAGAGTCTGCACAGAAAGATGCATGCATCCTCCCTAGTGATAAGCTCCATGGGCCAGCTGTGAGCCAGTACAGTATTACTTTGTTTCATAGATGTTAAAGGCACAATATGAATTTTACAATGACTGGTAGAAATGATTACATTCTTCATTACAAGGCATATATTAAAGACACACTATGAATTTATAATAAGTAGTAAAAAATGATTATATTCTTCACTAGCTGCGCTCATGCTAATGCGGTCCGCGGTCCCTGCTACTGCCTGACTATAACTCGGCTTCAGCGCCTCCAATGAGCGGATCCGCGTTTCTAACTCTGTAACCCTGGCCTCGAGGACTGCCACTACTCTGCACTTTGCGCAACTATCACTGTCAAATAAGGCAGGTTTCTCACTCCACATGTGGCAACTAGAACAGGAAAGGGGGGCAAGAGTTTTGGCCATGATGCTAGGCTAGGCTAGATCAGGCTGAAACTACAAGCTGAAACTACAGAGAGAGAGAGGCTTAGACCACGAATTACGGAGCACTAGATGCTGAATAAACTTCGATGGTTTGACGAAGTACTCAGGCACTAGTTTAGATGTTGGATTCGTGGATTAACAGATTCAGTAGAGAGACGCTAGTAACACTGCTCGCAAAACATAATTCACTCACCGGAAATGACGTCACCGAAAAGAAGACGAAAATATATCACTATAATACTTATGTTTACTTCTGGTTTCGCCGCTTCGCTTGTTTTGCCTTCTCTGCGCTCGCCTCCGCCTCCTCGCTTATGTCCCCCAAGCTCCTCCGCGGAGCCCGAAGATGGCCGCGGACTAAACCAGGACAAAACGCGGCCACAGAGCCCGGGGCTCGGTCGTGGACTAAACCAAGACCAGGACCAGGGCTCTACAGTGCGCCCATTTCACTCGCATTTGCGAGCAAATATTCCGGTGTGCGAACGTGGAAAACAAAACAGGCGCATCTGTGCGAGTGCTTCTGCAGCCACAATAAGGAGCTGCACACAGACGCAACGTGACGAGCACGTTTCTCAGCACGAGCGCAACCACATGACACCTCTGACCGTGCACGACCCCAGCATACGAGCTCCGCGTGTGCGCCGATATCATACGAACAAACTCCGCTTCAAAACACACCCACGCCCACCTTAAAGCGAAGCGCCCCGCAGCAGGACCCACACCTGTCCCACCTCAGTAGACACCCCCACGCTGCTGGACTTCCTTCTCCGCCAAAGCGAGAGCTTTGTCTTGATCTTGTCTCGGACTCGAGCGCATTTGGACTCGGTCTTGTCGTGGACTCAAGGTCTGAATACTGAGTGCAGTCATTTTTCATTAAGGCCGCTGCTGTCGCCAGTAAACTCATACCGGTGTGCGGGAGCGTGCGGGGCTTCTTTCTGCAGCCTGTGCCAAATGCCAAATAAATCCATTTGTCACAATGTGCGTTTGATTTGGTAAATGTGCAGAGACTAAATACCACTTTAAAACAAGAGAATGTAACTCCAGTTTGGAATTTGAAAATACAGGTTTAAAAATCCTGCACACTTTATTCACTTTGAAGCAGTTTTGTGTAAAGTGCCAGTGGAAGTTCTCTAAAGAAGAGGTTCTTAAACTGTGGGTGAGGGTCCAAAAAGGGGTGCAGAGTGTTTCAGTGCAGTACTAAATGAATATTAATCAGATAATAATTTTTGTTTTGTTTTGTTTTTGCAGTAGTTTGGGGAGGCTGTATTTTTCCTGCAAAGATATCGCGATATCGTATATCGAGATACAGCAAAATATATTGAGATATATTTTTTGGTCCATATCACCCAGCCCTAGTAGTAGTTATAACACTCTTGTTTTGCAGCAAGAAGTCGGGGCTGGTTCTCCAGTTCTCTCCATCAGCCTTAAACATACACATTCGTAAAAATCCTCCATATAAGATATCATCCTGACCAAGTATAGTGTAGCTCAAGATCTGGTTGCAGGGCGCTCCTGACAGCCCCAATGTACGGAAGCTGGGGGGCTCACAACAGATTCAATTTCAATTCAATTCAATTCAATTTATTTTGTAGCGCCCAAAATCGCAACAACAGTTGCCTAAGGGCGTTCCAAGATATGGATTAGCCAAACATACACACAGACATATCAAAATGATATGATGCAAACACCACAACAAATACAAATTCCACAACACAACAAAAAGCCACAACACACCAAAAAAAGCCACAATGGAAGTTGCCGGGGGACTCTTTTTCAACGGACCAAGTGAGGAGGATCAAGCAGGAAATTATTAACGATGGTCAGACAGGGACATCGATGCTGGCCGCAAAACAATAAATTACTTTTGCTTATGTTTTCAACTTTGTTCACTTCTCCGTTCCTTTACTTTTCACATTCTTCTTCAACTTCTCCCATTCACTTCCCGCTTGATCCTTCTCATTTGGTCCGTCAAAAAATAGAGTCTAGCTGTCACTTCTGTTGTGGCTTCTTTGGTGTGTTGTGTCTATTTTTTGGTGTGTTGTGTCTATTTTTTGGTGTGTTGTGTCTATTTTTTTGGTGTGTTGTGGCTTTTGTTGGTGTGTTGTGTCTACTTTTTGGTGCGTTGTGGCTTTTTTTTTTTTGGTTTATTTTTGCCTTTTTTTGTTTTGCAACATTTGTATTTGTTGTGAGCTCTCCAAGGTCTAAAAATGGAGTCCCTTGACCATTTCTGTTGTGGGTATTTTTGGTGTGTTGCTGCTTTTTTGGTGTATTGTGGCTTTTTGTTGTGTTGCGGCATTTGCATTTGTTGTGACCTCCCCGGCTTCCGTACCAGTGACATCGAGGAAGGTCTCAAATCGCTCGAAATATTTATACCAACCTTACCTTCCCATCTTTTGTTTTCATTCAGCTTGTAATTTACCAGCAAAGTAAAGTTTGACACTGGGGTTGGAGAGATGTTGAGACACATAATATAACTGAAATGTATTCTTGGCACATAGTTGTCTTCTCTGAGTGCTCAAAAAGGGTCTATTGACATTTTGCCTAGATTGTAGCGTCACAGGTAAAAATACAAACTTCTCATATGTAATTTAACCCCTTGAACCATCACTGGACTCGTTCTATGGTAAAATTATGTCAACAATCCCATGGTGAAGTTTAGAAATAGTTTCCTTTACCTTTAGAAAGCCACAAGAAACCATCAGAAGTGTCCTTTAATCTAATTTAAACCGCTTCACTCTTCCTTTTGCGTCAGCAGGTGGAGCTCTTGGAAACCTCTCTGGCTACAGTTGCGCTTTTTCCATATCGTTCTGTACAGTTTTCGGTTGTCGGAGCTTTTGCTTGGCCTTGTTGGGAGCGGGGCATGTGCAGATGACAGACGCTTTGTCATTGAATGTGAATATAAATGTATACAATTCTGTGTGGTCTATTCAAACAGCGTCGTGGGTGGAGCCAGTGTGTGGGAGAGCGGGGTCGGTGAAATGAACGCAGGACTGACTGACCCGTGTATGCCCTATAGCATAAACCACCATTATGTAAACCCTGCCTTACGCAACCAAAATATATACATTTAATGGAATTTCGCTTCCAGTCCTTCCCGATTGAAGCTCTCTTTATGTCGTAGAGTGAAGACATGAAACTAAATTGTAGGTTTTACTTAGAAATACTTAATATGCATGAAAAATATATGTATTTTAAATGAGCAGTTTATTCGGTTCTTGTTTCTATGGAAATGTCATTGCTCTGCTTGAAATGTTCCACAGTATGACAAACAGATCGACTTTACATTTATTCAATTATAAATAGTGCTATTGCTCTATATTGACTCTATTTTCCGACGGACCAAGCGAGGACGATCAAGCGGGAAATTATTTACGACGATCAGACAGTGACATCAATTCTGGCCACAAAACAATAAATTATTCTACTTACATTTCCAACTTCGTTCACTTCTCCGTTTCTTTACATTTCAGATTCTTCTTCGACTTTTCCCATTCACTTCCCGCTTGATCCTCCTCCCTTGGTCCATCGGAAAATAGAGTCCCGCAGTCACTTCTGTTATGGCTGTTTTTTGGTAAACAAATCGACTTTACATTTATTCAATTGCAAGTAGTTTTAGTGCAAATACAAAGAAAAACAGACATTCTGACTGTAAGCGAGGCCACCACTCCACAGATCTGACCTGTAACGCCTGGTTTGGTCTCCACCAGAAAAGGTACACAATGCACCTTTATCAAGCAGATACTTTTTTTCTCTCATATTTTCATGTGAAAGCTCAGAACCTCCAGAATTCTCTCCACGTGAGAGACCCATGTGAAGATCTGCTTTCTTTCATAAAGTTTCATACGTCAGTAGGCCCATAAATGAATGATGGTACAAAAATAAACACATAAAATCCTTTGTGAATTAATGCTGAAAAACTGCTATGTGTTCATTGCTCAAAACATCTCCAAATAAATCAGAAAATTACCTATAATAAGCTAATTTCATAAGGACGCCACTTTTGCATGCAGCATACTGCATTCAAAGTGGCAATAACATGACTGATGCATTTTTACATTCATGTTTCTATCAAATTAAACAAAAAATAAAACCCAAAACTTAAATATAATCTGAGAATCTTTTATTACCAAATTAGAAAAAAAAAGTGTGTAATATGTGTACATGAGACAGGGGTGCCCACTTTCACCAGACACATTTGAAGCAGCATTTCACATCTACCAAAGCCATGCAGCCAGGGTCAAAGTTCAAGCAGAGGAAAACACGGCGACCAGTTTGATCATGTTAAAAAGGTTTTATTTCAACAACGGTCTCAATCTCTTTTTGTTTATTCTCTGTTCGAAGTTCAAAAAAGTACAAAATAAAATCAAAATACATCAAAGGATTAGAAATCACAAAAAACCAAGACACTGTGTTCCATTTAAAATCAACCCAAGCAATGTTTCCAATATTTATACACACGCACTGGATTAGTCATACATCAACATCAAAAACTCTCAGTAGTTTCATCTTTTTTTTTTGTACAATGACAACTTTAAACTGTATTGATTTCTTTTTTTATTACAAAATACACTGATGCAGGCAGGGATCGAGTGTTGAGTGTACACATTAAAAGCGTGGCGTATGTTTTTCACTTTTTTTTCCACGGTTTGTCTATATGTGCAGGTGTGCGGGTCAGGGGGTAGGGGGCAGTAGAGTGACAGTAAACAATGAATAAGGGAAAGAGCGGGGCAGCAGGAGAAGAAGAAGAAAGAGGGGGTTACTCTCAGCTGGGGCAGTGGCAGCCTTGGATGTATTTGAGAACCGTAGTCGTCGTGGAAGTGTCAGTCTACCCAATAAATCGCTTAGACCTGTTACGATAATTATTATGTTGATTATTGGGGTTCGATAAATGGGCTCATTATTTATAGAGGGTACTAATGGGGAACTTTGATATTTTTCTGTATTTTAGATTTAAGCTGAACAAGTACAAAAAGTGACTATTTTATGACTCAATCTGGATGTGTTTTAACAATTTTGTACATTTAGATTTGTGTTTGGGAATAATGCTGCTTTTTAGTTATTGTGTCAGTAGGATAAATTTATTTCAATATTATAATTTATGGTCTACATTTCTTTTATTTTCTATCTTTATTTCTATTTCTAGTCACTTCAATATGTGTATGTGACACGCCTACACAGCAAAAACTGGAGGGTTAAAATTTCAGGGTAAAATATTTCAGAGTTGTCTTTAACACCAAGAGTGTTATTTTAACGATTTGACAGTTAAATGGGGGTTCGAGTTGGGGTTATTTGCCAGAGCTGATATGGTTAATTCAACTCCCCCTAGTGTTAATTCAACTTCCCCTAGTGTTAATTCAACTTCCATTAGTGTTAATTTGGCACCTCCCACCCACCACTTCAAACTCCCATGAAAAAAGACAAGTTTGAACCAGTTTTGTACATTATTTCATCTCAAATTAACTAAAATAAAGTGTAAAAATAAAACACCTCTGTGTGTTGCTTGGTTAAATCAGGATAACCCTACAAAGTGTTATCCGTTTACTCTAAAAATGTTAATATAACTCTTAATTTTGGGGTTAAATAGGAACTTCCAGTGTTACTTTATTAACATTTCCAAAATTTAAATTAACATTTAGAGATTGGACTCATATAAACTCTGAGAAAGTTTTAAAATTGATTCTGAGAGTCAATTTTAACACTCCACTTTTTGCTGTGTAGAAGGAATGCTCTATTCCTCAATGTTATAATAAAGATGACATGTTTATGAATTCTTCAGCTCTGCCCAGTTTGGAGAAGCAGACAGGAGCCATTGAAGCTAAAGTTAAAGTCATTTTGGAAGTAAGGAAATAAAACAAGTATTGACTGACTATAGTGCTGGAGTGTGTGGACTGTACTGGCACAATACATGAGCAAACTAAACACTTCCTGTCAGTTTCTACTGAGAGTCTAATTACATGTTCCCCCACATCAATAAGACTTATAAGATATTTGACAAGAATACAAATCACAGGTTACCTAAATTTGTAAAGACATCACAATTGATCCTGTAATTGTCCATGGGAGTCGCGGGCACTGTGAAGATACAAACTAGATAATCAACCCACCTCACCACTCATGTAAACCAATTTGGTCAAAAATACAAAGATTTTAAAATCGCTAAAAGTTTTTTTTTGTAGAAAGAAGGATTAAGAATGCTTCAGAAGATGTCCCTTAAAAATGACTTCTTTCTAATGTTAAAACTTCAAATGTTGCAATACCAAATGAACCAAATTTCAGTGTTCAGTTCTCAGAATACATCCATGGTGGCAGCGGAGGTGGGGTGACTTTTTTGCAGCAGCTGGGACTGCTTGGTGGCAGTGTAGCCGTATAGACGGTAGCAGACTGGGTTGTCGGGCTGGTAGTTGGCAGGCTGGTTGGTTGGTTGACCGGTCAGGCGCGCAGAGGTCAGACAGAGCTGGGAGGGCACCCCCTGCTGTTGTCAGTGTGTCTGTGTTCACATCATGTTGTTCTGCATTGAGTTTACCTCGGAGTTCTCCTCGCCCAGGACTTTGTGGTGGTCGGGTTTGGGGGTCAGGGAGTTGTGGATGTTCAGGGATTCGTCCTCTTTGGGCGGGGCCTTCACCGGGTCCTCCAGCTTGTTCTGGGAGTGAGGATCATCCTGCCCAGAGAGGACGGTCAGGGCAGAGACGGCAGTTAGAACACCATCAACAAACTACGACTACTATGTGAGTCTATGTACGTACACCTCATATCTTAGTCTGAGCGCTGAACTTTGTGTAACTTTTCGGTTGGGAGTCACCTTCTTGCTTCTATGGGTATGAACCTTCTATGGATGTCATACTGTGGACATTACTGTTTAATGTCCACAGTATGACATTAAACAGCTCTACATTACATATTACATTTAATACGAAGACAAAGAAGACGAAGACAAATTTGTATTTATATTGCACTTTACATAAAATCATCTCAAAATGCTACAGGTAAAAAAGCAGTGAATAAAAGTGCATCAGCATAAAAGTTCATGAAACTAAAAGCTTCAGCACATAACCTAAAACCAATAAAAGCAATTAACAAAAGCTTTGGTAATTTTGGTAATTTATTCAGTTAGGGGTAATTTGGTAATTTTGGTAATTTATTCAATTACAGGTGGTTTTATAGCTCAAAAACACCTGGAAAAAGTGGGATTTTGACAGTGAGCAGAGTCGCCTCTCCACAGATCTAACCTATAACTTAGTCTGGTTTGGTCTCCATGAGGAAAGGTTTAATGCCATACTGTGAAACATTTCAGACAAAGCAATAACATCTCCCTGGAGAAAAGCATTTGACGGACCCTCCACCAGAAAAGTTACACAATGCACATTTAAGGTTGACACAATCTATATTTGGAAAGTATCGTCTTTTACAGTACTATATAGTTAATGGTCCAATGTCTTCCTATTATGATGGTTTAAAATATTGTTCTAATGATTTTAAAATTCATATTCTTAGATTTTGGTAAATCTATACAGTCTTGGGCAATAGGAGGAGATCACACGGCAAAAAACAAAATCTAGCCAAGTTAAGATGACTTGAATTAAGAAAGTTTTACCCTGATGTGAATAAATTTAGCTTGACAAGTAAAATGATCTGCCAGTGGAACAAGACTTTTTGTACTTAAAATATGAAAATATATCTTGCTACAGTTAAAATAAGAAAAACTACAACTTTTTGCACTTAAAATAAGAAACACAATCAAATGTTGCTTGAATTAAGAAAAACACACTTATTCCACTGGCAGATCATTTGACTTGTTAAGTTGAATCTACTCAAATGAAGTAAAATGTTCTTAATTTAAGTTATTTTAACTGACCTTGATATTGTTTTTTTTCCAGTGCAAAAACTGGATAAAAATTAGTTCACATGGCAAGTTTGGTTGGTATTTCGGCCCTTTGTTTTAGAAACAGTCTATTAATTTTTGTGATTTTGTGAGCCGTGTCATTATGGATATCCAATATATCTGTATATCTGTTATAGTGACGTTTTGTAAAAATAAATAATAATAAATACATAATTAAAATCATAATAAAAGATATGTTAAAAAGACAAATTAATAAGAATTTTCAGTGGGCTCTATTCACCAGAAGACGTTTGGAAACATGCGGATGACGACTTCCTTTGAGCTGTGTCGGCGAGAGGAATTTTCCATCTAGATGTCATTGTATTCGTTCTTTTTTCCTTTCATAATATGAGTTGCCTATTAATTTAGACGTTTTCAATACATTTTTGAATCAGGTGCCACAGTGGGGGCCCAGTCACAAAACCTGTTGTTGTTGTGTCCTTAGGCAAGGCACTTCACCCACATTGCCTAGTCTTTGTGACATATGTCTGTGGAAAGTGCTATATAAATGAACAGTTACTTACTTAATTTGTGTATTATAACATATTTTCCGGACTATAAGTCACTCCAGAGTATAAGTTGCACCAGCCAAAAAAATGCACAACAAAGAAGAAAAAAAAAACATATATAAGTTGCACCGGACTATAAGTCACATTTTTGGGGGGAATTTTTTTTTGTTTATGTTTTACAGAAACTAAACTTAAATCTGCATGGCTCATTTGCTTATAGTGAAAACACCTGGTGCTGATGCAGTGAGCTTCTGCCGCACTAAAGGACAAGATTCAGTGGATTATTCACTGCCTGGACAAAAAAAAAAGTCTCCACCTGGATTTAACTGAGCAAACAGGTCCGAGGTGCTGCAGTTGAAGTGACAGTGGTGCAGGAGGAAGAGCCTGAGGCGGAGCAGATACTGGCACACAAGCCTAGAGCACCCTCTAATGGCTGTCAGTGTGAAAATAACCATCAAGTGAAATTATATCTCGCTGGTGGAAACGTGTTGACATCCTTCGATGCAATAAAGGACTTTTAATATATTCAGTCAGTGCCTCGGGTTTGTATCTTGCCCATGTTTACATTTATTTATTATTATTTATGTTTAGATGTGAATTGAAATATTTCGTATATAAGTCACACCTGAGTATAAGTCGCAGGACCACCTAAACCATGAAAAAACTTATAGTCCGAAAAATACAGTAATTTGTCTAACTTAATTTAAAAAAAACAAAAAAAAATGTCATTGTAGCATCGTTCCGTTATGTTCGGCAGATCAACAATTCCATCCAGCTGCCTGTAAGTGACATGGAAGACGTGATTAGAGTCCCATCCCCCATGGAAAGCTTTGGCAGGTTTTGGGAACTACAACGGCATTCGTAATCTGCATGTTTCCGGTAAGCGTGAATAGGCCCTATGTCCTTCAGGAAGAGTTTACAAAAGGACAATCAATACCCTGTAGCTCATTTTGCCACTTGAGCTTGAGTGGACCAAGAATCGTTATTGTCTTCTAATTATAATTTTTGTGAGACAGACCAATGACTATATGGATACAGCTAATAATAAAGGTATAGCTAACAGTTTACTTACTTCCACACCTGTTATTTATGAATAAGAATAAATCACACTGTAAGACTAATTCATAAAAAAATAGATTTAAATACATCTCTCTATTAGATGTATTTGTTTACACATGCACAAACTGGGTTGCAGCAACAATAATACAACTAATTATTATTATTTTTAAACAGTTCATGTGTAAATTTTGAAGGTAGCGTCTGTAACTTTCCATATAATGGCTATTTTGCAGACTCTTTGCGGATGTCGTTGCATTATCGCTGTTGTAACCCAGTGCTGGTCTCCAAACCTGTCTTTATCTAAACAAAAGCTGCTAATGCAATGGCAATAAAACGTAGTAGTATTCGCATTTTGGGTCTAATGTTTTGAACCCCATGCTCGGTTGAGGGGAATCGGAGGTGACCTGGTGTGCGACCCCCTTCCAAACCCAGCCTTGCCCCACACCCGAGCAGCACAGAAGCGCATGCACGTCCTCCCCATGCACGTCGCTCGCACAGGCCACCTCCGTCACCTCGGAATGAATTCAGAGATTTCAGCCCCGCTACTGGCCAGGGTTTAGCTCCTCCGAGAAGTGAGAAGTGCGTACCACCATCGGACTCGGCCAAACTCTCTCAGGGACATGGTGTTTTTTCTTTCTTTTTTCTTTTTTTTACGAGCTTTCGGTTGACTTGAGTTGGAGCACATTAAGGTCAGGGAGAATTGATTGCGTTTCAGCAGTTTTACCCCCATTAGCGCGGAGACCGATCAACGCTACTGTTTAAGGGCACATCCAGGTTCGCTGGTCTGCAAGCTTTGACTATTCCAGCTTGTAACAAAAGAAAGTTCCACTCAGCAGATTTACTGTATGCATAATTTAGGCTCAAAACTAGATTATTTTACATATTTAACAGTCCTATATTATACTGACTTGACTCTTGTGAGCTTTTGGCCATGTTATAATGTTACCTCCTCAAAAGCAGACCTGGAGTTGGGTTTTGTTTCATTCAGATGTGTTTTAGTAACTGTTACGGCTCCAGGCTTTTTGTTGCAGCTTTAGGGTTAGGGTTAGGGTTGAACTTGCCTATGTGGCGGCAATTTCCAGTGTTCCCTGCAACCCATCCTGGAATCCTGATTGGAGGTCCCCTTTATTGTGTCATTTAACTTGTACTTTCCTGTGAATTAAATACTTTTTTCCCACCTTAGTTCTTTTGTTACTTCCCCTGCACAGTAACCAATTATTATTAGTCTGTCTACATCTCCAAACCTCAAATGCTCTGTTCCACCTTGTGATGTCACGTAGTAGTAGTTTTCATTATCAGCTCCTTTTACCTTTTGTTTAGTAGAGTTTTGCAATACCAGAGGTGAAATGATCCAAGTGATTCAAGTGAAGGTGTATGGAGTTTTAAAGCACAGTGGAGCACTTCCTGTATTACCGCATGACCTCACAATGTGGAACAGAGTGTTTCTGTCTCAAAGAAGTTAAATATGTGTGTTAACCCGTTTAACCCTATAATAATAGCTATATTTATTGAAACACCTGGTCTTTTTTGTCTGTTTTTCTTTTTTTTAATGATTATTCTTATTTTTTACATACTTGCTTACTATGAACCAGATATTATGTTCTTACTAAAGACTGAAATTAATTTAATTTAATTTAATTTAATTTTTATCAATAATTATGTCAAAGAATGCCCTATGTGTAAATAAGTAGAACGATTAAAGGATTAAAATTGCACTAAGTAGCAAGGAGTTATGGTAATTTGAAATGGCGGGGTCACCGGTGATCCCTGTGGTAATAAAAGGGTTTTAAACATTGAATTTGTGTGTTAAATGTGTGTGAATGAAACAAAACACAAGTCCAGGTATGTTTGTGATGAGGAAACAACATTAGAACATAGAAAACAAAGAAATATAAGCCCTTTAAATAAATAGATCTGGATTTATGTAGCCCCAAATAATGAAATAAACTCAAATAAGACACTTCTTCCATGCATTTTGTGGATATCTTGTCATCTACCATTAATTCATCTATTCTTTGGAGTTGAGACCTACTGGAGCAACCATCTAACCAAGTTCCTCCGTATATATCCATGTGGACAGCCCAGTCTAAATGCACATGCACAGAGCACAGTCCAGTGGTGTATCACACAGGGGGCTGGGCAGCAGCACTAGCCTGACTTTGTGTTGGAGATGAGAGAACTTTGAAAAGAGAGCATTTACCCGCTGGCTGCTGGCCTAGATAGTAACTTCAGGCAGGACGTGCGGGTACGTCACTTCCATGGTTACGGGATAGGGCCCCTCTGTCTTCCCGTCAGCGTGAAACTGGAAAACGTGTGTTGGTTTGTTGGTTTGCAGCTCGTATCATGGTGCATGGTGAGGGGGCGGGGAGCACAGAGCACCAGGACTGTAGAGCGGGTGTTGTTCGGGGAGTGGGAACAGATATAAACAAGGTCTGATGGAGATGAGGGTGAAGATGGAGGCACGGGGACAGGCCCTGCTTTTGGAATTTAAGATTGGGTGCGATGCATTTGCAGCCTAGTCGCCGTAATGGGACTGACAAGGAGGTGTAATTTTAGATAACGGAACTGCCATTTTGGCAAATTAGAAAAGGTTATTTGCAAGTTGATTTACATGACTTCATTGTTTGTCTTTATGAATAGCCTGGTTTTCTCATTTTCAGCAACTTCTGACTTTTTGTAAGAAAGCATTAAAAACAAGAAAAGATTTTGGCTGTCTGTGGATGTTCAAGGCATTAGTTATTTCTAGAGGTGCCTCATGATACGATATTGTCACGGTATGAAGCTCACGGCATGATATTTATTGCGATATTGTGGGAAAGCTCACGATATTACGATATTCTACATAATAACAAGACATTCTAAAATGCTTTGACCAGTCATTTGGTACATTTATTTTTAGGGATGGAACGATATCTAAATCTCTCTGTACAATATTTTCACCATATACATCTCACAGTACCAGATTTATTGACTGTGACAAAACTGTGAATCTGCTCCTTTTTCCTTTAAAAATGCTTCACAAGACTTAATCCAAAGAATGAAGATTTCAAAGTGCTTAGAACAGTTATTTCTTCATGTAGTCTGCACTGAAACGGAGCAAAGGATCATGGTCTATGTAGTTCCCTCTGGTTTTTTTTAACCTATTTCTGCATCAGAACTATTCATTTAAGCAAAGATACTTGGGATTCAATATATTGTGATGGCCCGCGGTATTAATGTGAGACCTTTGACAATACGATATCACAATATTTCGGTTGTTGTTACATCCCTAGTTATTTCTGTTTTAGCAAAAGCTAGTCCCTCCTAGCTGTAGTTCATTTGTTTACCTCTTGCTATGGTGATGCTCACAGCGTAGTGATATAGAACACGAATTAAAAACCATTGCTGTTGTCCTGTCAATTTGAGTTACCCGTCGATTTGAGGTGTTCCAGTTTGAATGGCGTCGATTGGAGCTCCCGAGGCAGAAGTGAAGTAACAAGTCACATTTTAAAAGTGTATCGGTTTTATTGTATGTTTTGACCAGTTAAGCCTGTAAACATCAACATGTGCATGTTGGATTAACGGCAGAATATCTACGGTAGATGATTGAAGAGTTTGGATTTATTATTTGATTTTATCATTATCATTTTCATTACATGGCATTTTATTTTGTTTCCATGTGTACAAAACATTTTTTAGAAAGGAGCTGTATAAATAAAATGCAGCCAATGATATTTAATATAAAGATTTCAGTGTTTCCAGTCATTTCTTTTTCTTATACAGTGGGAGCCTTATTTGACAGAAGATCTAGGTCTGTCGAAATGAGCTACCCATACTCAAATTCACATAAATGAGTGAATAACAGTGATTCTACATTGGGAGCATTATTCAGTTACTAAATTGACCCATCGATATGTGCTACCTTTTAGTTGGAGCCCTATTTGAGCGGAATACAACTGTCGAAATGAACTACCTATGCATATTCATATAAATGAGTGTAAATTTGACATAACTAAGGTATAAAGTGTCATCACTGTGTGCAAACAGCAACACAACTGTCTCTAATCCAAAGAAATATGCTGTAAAACTGGGGAGGTTCACCTTATTGACTCTATATAACTGAAAACGGAAAAATGTATGGGGGTTTATTTCAACGGGGGAACCCATTTCAACAGAACACCGGAACTACCCATGCAATCGTTCAAAAATAATGCATGGTTAGCCTTAAAATCCTCGCTGACCATGGTATAACTATGTAAATAATTAAAAGCATATTTTTTTCTTTTGTTTTTTTTCCCAATAAAGTCTATGGCAGTGTTTGTGAAAAGTTTGTTCTGGTGCAACATGATCTGCTTTTAAAGGTTCATTGCGCAATTTTTCTGGTACTCGTCTCCATAGAGATGTTACTGCTCCCCCTGGAATGTTCCACGATGTGACATTAAATATTTCCATCTAGCATTTATTCATTATGGGTGTGTCTATCGCTCAAAAATACAATAATTCTCTCTGTGAATAGAGTTGCCTCTCCACAGATCTGACCTGTAATGTAGCCTATAGTTGTCTCAGTTCAGATGTATGAGCTTAACCTCTACCGTGGCACATTCTAGGCAAAGCAATAACATCTCCATGGAAACACGCAGGCAAAAAAGTCACGCAAAGGACGTTTAAGTTTTCGTGTCTAAATTTTGTGTCCTCTTTGGGTTAGTCTTGGGTTAGACCTGGTGGAGTAAAAATAATTCTGTTATAGACTAGTTCAGATCTTGTGGGACTCAAAAAAGTGACCTTTGACGTGAAAGGTTTGAGAGCCACTGGTCTACAGGATAAATGAACGAATTTCTCCTCTGAAACCATAGTTGAAGTTGTAAATGTTTTGAGTTTGTTTGGGTCAGTTTTGTCTGGTTGGGTGGAAAATGTAGGGATGTAACAATATTAAAACCCTCTCGATACGATATTTCACGATATGCATCTCACAATATTGCGATATTTTTGTGTTACTTTTACTTTTGTTACTTTTTCTTTTGTTACTTTTTCCTTTTAAAAGCCTTGGACAAGCCTTGAAAACCCTTTGGTTCTGTTATGATATGAAGAAATCAGATTTCAGTGCTTCATAACAGTTATTTCTTCATGTTTCTGCACTGACAGCACCAAAGGATCATGGTCTGTGTAGTTTGTTTTTGCTATTGCTCCTTTACTACAGTACTGTGCAAAAGTTTTAGGCAGGTGTGGGAAAATGCGGTAAACCAAGAATGCTTTCAAAAATAGAAATAATGATTGTTTGTTTTTATCAGTTTACAAAATGCAAAGTGAGCGAACAAAAGAAAAAGCCAAAGTTATTAAAAACGATTTTCAGCGTAAAGAAGAAGCAGAAGTTGTTGGTGCTGGTCTGGCCCCACAGAGCCCTGACCTCAACATCATGGAGTGTGTCTGGGATTCATGAAGAGACAGAAGGATGTGAGGAAGCTCCATCCACACAAGATCTGAGCTTAGTTCCTCAACATGTTTGGAACAGCGACCAGCCCAGTTCCTTCACAAACTGTCTGCAAGTAAACCTAGAAGAACTGATGCTCTTCTGAAGGCAACACTCACACCAGATATGGATTGAATTTCGATTTCTCTTTTGTTCATTCACTGCATTTTGTTGATGGATGAAAATAAATGATGAACACTTCCATTTTTGAAGGCATTTCTAGTTTACAGTATTTTTTCCACATCTGCGTAAAACTTTTGCACAGTACTGTAAATAAGAAAGACATTAAAACGTCCAAGAAAGACATTAGAAACACCATAACTGAATTTACACAAAGAGACTTCTAATTCTGATATATTGCAATGGCCTCCGATATTACTGTGAGAGTTTTGACGAAAGGATATGTGGACAGTTTGGTATGTGGACTGTTCCATTGGTTTTGTAGGAATAGGGGGGACAAGGGGGCTGAGAGGGCAGGGCCACAGTTATAATGGCGAGGGGCAAGGGGGAAAGGGGGCACAGGACTCTGGGACAAACCGTAAGGGGAGGCGGGACACTTGGCCGGGCCTTACCTCGCAGTCGGACTCCTCTTTGGTCTTACACTCCCAGGTGTATCTGCTCATGGTTTTCTGAAGGGAGGGGGACGGGCACACGTTATACTCCCACAAGCACACAAGGCAAATTTTGAAAGACACGGCAGAGGAAGGAGAGATTTGTAAAGACAGAGAGGTAGAAGTATAGAGAAAGAAACCAGAGACAGCAAAAAAGAGTGGGTGTGATGTTGGCTGTTTTGTTCTGAAATACTAGACTAGACTTTTTAAAATGCTATTACATCAGAATGTTTAAAATCACATAACTGAGGTGACTAAAGGCAAAATGAGGTAAACCATAATGTATTTTTTTTATGATTAAGGGTCCTATATTATGCAAAACTGACTCTTGTGACTTTTAAGCCATATTATAATGTTGTTCTGTTCTGTCCTCAACCACATACCTGGTGTTGTGGTTTGTTTGTTTCACACGTTTCAGTAATCCTTGTCTACTTTGCCTACATCTCCAAAAGTGCTCAAAATGCTCTGTTCCACCTTGAGATGTCATGGAGTGCTAATTTTGAAGTTAACAGCTACCTACCGTCTACCTTTAGTTCAGTAGAGATGGGTAATTCTAGGGCTGAAATAATCCAAAACTATGTTCAGATTGCAGGCTTTAACACATTTTTTTTGGCAAGGTCGTTCACATTTCCAGTTAAATGTGACTTGTATGTGATCTCCAATGTGAACTTCACCTCAAAAGTGTCCTGCATGTGCACTGAAGGACATGACAACGTCACAGGCAGCGTGCTCAGTATTTACAGAAGTTGCCTAAACACGAGCGTTGAGCACCTGGCAAATTTAAACTTGCTGTCGTACCGCTCTCATGGGAGGAAACACGTCTTTGGCTTTTCTATTTCAGTAGCAAACACGTCGGCGTTGGGTTGTATTGGCTCACAACAGGTTCTTGTTACAGCACAACAGCCTCTCGCTTGTTGATGATGTGTAGCTCTGTTGTAGGTTGGTTGAATGTGACCTGAACATTCAGACTGAAGTCGCATGGCAAAAGATCAGATATGTATCAGTTTTAGGAGCACATATCCAAGTGGCCTGGGTCACATTTGAAAAAATCTGATCTGTGTTGTTCAGACTGTCATTAAATGATCAGATACAGGTCACAGAGGGGCGAAAAAATCAGATATGGGTCACTTCAGGCTGCAGTCTGAACGTGAAGGTGTATGTATTCCTGCTTTTTACAATCATCTCATCACATTAAAGTGATTCTCTACGTAACTTCTGAGGTGAAGGGTTATTGAAGATGATTTGTTCCATCAGATTTTGAACTTTAAATACAACTGAATTTTGCACTTTGAATTTTTAACTCACAGTTGAATTATTTTTATTCTGAATTTGAGTTGCTGAAAATGTATGTGTACATTTTCAGTGTTTAACATTAGATATGTTTTTTTTTTTTTTAATCACCTTTTAAATGCTCAGCACAAATATTTTCAAGCCCTCAAATTCAACAGTCAAAATTCAGAGTGAAAATTTTCACAGCAAAGAGCCAAGACGCCAAGGCAGAAGCAAACGATCTCGTGTGAGTGAGGAGGACAGAGGCAGTTTCCTATTGGCTGTTCTCATCTGTGGGCGGGTTTTGAGGTTTTGACGAGAGTAATTCTGACCAATCAGATCGCTTCACTGCACCATTTTATGTTTGTTACTAAGTTAGATCGGATCACGTTTGATCGATTGCTTTTGCCCTGGCATCTTGGATCTTTCCTGCAAATTTTTTTCACTGTGAATTTTACACTCTGAATTTTGACTGTTGAATTTGAGGGCTTGAAAGGTGAAAAGGTCCTTTTTTAATATTTAATTTTAAACAATTTGAAAAGGTACACTTCAGAATAAAAATACTTCAAACATGTTTTTTTCAGAGTTAAAAAATTAAAAGTTAGAAATTCAGCAGTATTTAAAGTTCAAAATCTGATGGAACAAATTATCTTCCATAAAGGGTCTTCTACTTGTTTTCTTTTCATTTCTTTGTCTAGAATGTTCCACAGTGGAGTATTAAACATATATTGGTTGCATTTGCTCAGTTACAAGTATAAAATGAGATATTGTGGTGTGTCTTTGGTGTGTGCATGATATCACTTTGCGCTCCACTCTGTTTGCTGTCGAGGTTCATTAAGATGGAAAGAGGAGGACAGACGCAGAGATCAGATAAAGACTTTCGGAGCCTGACTTCCTGTTAGACGATATTCCCACCCGGCCTCATCGGGAGAGCGTCTCATCTCCCCACATTTACAGTACAGAGCGAGCCCTACAGTCGGCGAACTGTTAGTGTACAGAGGATTCGAAGGGACATGGTTTCATTAGCGGGTTCGATTGGAATTGTCAAGAAAAGGGACGAAACATGGAACTTTATGGTTATTTTGGAGTATAAATTAGGAGCGTTTTGGGTAATGGTAAGAAGGTATTTTCATGAAGCTAAAGTAGAAGAAGTAGTAGGAAATGCTTCAAAAAAATGGTCTTTTGGGTGGTGGTAAACTCATATTAAAAGTGCATGGTGTAACCTTTCTTCTGGAGGGTCCATCAAATGCTTTTCTCCATGGAGATGTTATTGCTATGTTTGGAATTTTTCGCAGTATGGTTTTAAACCTTTCTATCTTCATGAAGACCAAAACAGACCAAGTTACAGGTCAGATCTGTAAAGAGGCGACCCCACTCACAGTCAGAATGTCTGTTTTTTAGGTATTTTTGAGACCTAAAACCACCTAATTGTATGAATGTAAGGAAGAACTGTATAACATTATTAGTTCATCCGTAGGACCAAGAAGGTGATGGACCTCCAACCGAAGAGTCACATCATGCACTTTTAAGTTCCAAATCTGTAACCATGGAACTGGTTGTTGGACAAATGATTTTATCCCAAGAATCAGTAAAAATAATTTAAAATGTTGTTCTTGCCTTGGGTTTTGGTTGAAACCTGGCAACCCTACAGCTAGAGATTGACTGATATGAGCTTTTTCATGGCCAGTATCAAAAATGATTATTTAGAATCCTGAGGAACCAATGGCTGATAAGCTTTGCAAATATTTTAGGGCCGATGTGTAGATTTGGGCCAATTTTGATAAAACTATCCCAAGACACTTAAGTCCAAAGAGAACAGTAGTTTGTTGTAAAAAAAAATGGTCATGGATGAGTTTGTATTAACTTCATATTTGATTATTTGGGGAAAATTACCAAAATTGGCCCAAAAACATCGGTAGAGATCGTGAACCACTGGCTACTCTGGATTCTAAACAGCTCTGGATTCTCAGTATGTGATTAAAAAGGTGTGTGAGCTTGTAGTAGATTGAAACGACTGTAAAATACCAAATAACCGCTGGGTGCAGGTGTATATTTTGATAAATAACCGCCGGTTCCAAATAAACGTAGAGTCTAATGTATATGCTGGAAGACAGAAGTCGTGCTGCAACAACAGGATGCAGGACTGATGCTCACGTCATCTCTACAGAAACTAAACTTAAAACCACATGGAGAATTTGCATAAACACTTCCAAATGTGGGAAACTCTCCGCTCTGTAGATATTTTGTTGTAACATTTCAAATGAACTCACCTATGTCTGTATAGAAAGTCGCTTAAATTCTAGTCATACTGGTTAAAAGAATGGAAGTTCCATATTTTCCCAGTTTTCCTGAGCAAGTTTTTTTTATGAGGAAGGAATTAATCGCCCAAAATTGACGCCTGGTCTCAAATAAATGCCTGGTCTGTTAAGTGACTGAAACAAATAAATGCCCGGCTCTTCTTTGGAATTTTACAGTCAATTTACTGCAAACTCACTCAACCTTTTTATCACAAACTGAGACTCCAGAGTTGTTTAGAATTCAGATTAGCCAATAGTTTGTGACCTCTGCCAAAGTTTTTGGCCCGATTTTGGTCATTTTCCCCAAATAATCGAATATGAATTTGATACAAACTCATCCACAAACTTTTTTGTTACTACAAACTGGACGAGGGAGCAGAGTAGTCACATTTTTGCAGTACTTTCTTTAGACTTAAGTGTTGAGATAAGATTTATGTTATTTGTTCTTAATTCATAGTTAAACATCTGGTTGGGCCAAAGAAAATATTAGCCTCTGCTGGAGATTTAAAACTGATATCGGCCCAGTTGGTCTATTTCTACCGCTAAAAGAGCTGTGTTTGTGTTTTTGCAATTGTCTTATCACATTACAGTGTTAATATCTCTGTCTTGTGTTGTTATCTATGCAAACACCCAAAACAATATCCCGAACCATCGATATTGAGCATTTCCAACTACTTTTACTCGAACCTTCACTATCAGAATTAGAGTGAAGGTTGTTTTTAAGGACAGGACATGGGCTATTTTGCATTGAGATTTGGTTTGGGTAAAATGTATATTGGTTAAAAAAGGGAGCAGGTATGATTGTGATATGATTATGAAGTATTAAAAAGGAGACATGACTGGGCCAGTAGAGCAGCTCGAGAAACTACTGATGGAGTTGTTAGACGGTGGTACCACATCTTTCAAATGAAATGAAAAAAAAAAAAAAAAAAATCTACTCACCATGCTGCTAACAGGTTGGTACTAACAGCTCACCATGCGTTTGTTAGTGACGCTCTTAATCTTAGCCATATTCAAAGTTTATCCTGACATATTCTTCAAGCACAAATATTCACAACGTTAATCTTACCTGGTGGGTTCATGAATTAGGCCCTTCTTCCCTTTCCCTCCCCTCCAAAAGGAAATACAAATCCCAAATCGCCCAGTTCAGGATAAACAAATGAAGCGTACATTTTGCAAAGCACGGAATACACGAGGTGGGAATGCACAGTACAGAGGTCTAGAAGTATTTAGATGTTGGTTTTATTCTAAGATCTTTTCAGGACCCATCGATATCGCTTATTTTTTGCGGTAATGCTCATTTTATTCAAATGAAAATGTCTCGAGCTCGGTGATTTAACTCGTGTGACGTACGGTGTTTGCCTCGAGATGAAATCGATAGGCAATAAAAGCAGGAAACTAAATCAATAGCCGCGGTAAAAGTGTAACGACTGGAGTCTTGAGGGTTGCCGTGGGAACAGCCAGCGAGGCCATAACAGCAGGAGAATACGGCGGGCTACAGTGTCATTATTACGGTAATAAGCTGTCCATGAATCATTTTTAGGTTGACCGGACATTCCTATTTACCCGGGACAGTCCCAATTTTGAGTTTTGAGTGTCCCCTGTCCCAGCAGATTTATCTAAAACCACTAATTTGTCCCAGTTTTATACAAGAAATGTCAAAGGTGTCCCTATTTTGGACCAATTCCATCCCTGCCGACAGCAAAAAGAGGCATAAATTGTCTCTTGTTTAGGTAAAATACAGAAAAGCTGCTTAAAAATGACCAAAACACAAGGAAAATGTGACTATATTGACACGTTTAGTCATGAATCGGCCAAGTGCAGAACACTTTTCCTTCATTACACACTCGTTTCATAATTTTATTATTACCAACCAACCCAAACCGGGAGTGACCCAGTTTCAGAGTTTGAAAATCTGCTCACCCTAATTATTTTAGGACTAGAAATGTGCATAGTCTACAGTAGTATTAACAATTCCTACTTTTTTATAGATATATAAAAGACCCTGCCCATGTTTATAAGGTATAAAATATATACAAGGGTAAGGGCAGTGCAGGTTCAGCTCCTCCTCACTAAGTTGTAAATTGTGTATAAAACAATAACATTAAACTGATTCATGAGCAGGTCTGAGTTAAATCTATGGTATATTTTGGTTAATGGGCCAAGAGATATTTAAGACATAGAGAATTAGAGATAAATGTACATGAAAATTACACGAGAATTAACATACATGAAACTTTTGTTCAGAAATATACATTATTGTCTGATAATTTATTTGTGGTTTTCCTTTTTTGTGTTATCTTTAACATTATGTTGTATGTAAGTTTATGTGCATATTCAAAATCAGTTCTTACATTGCTAAAAAGCTTGGTCAAAATTCAAGTTATAAACACTTAAATCTAGGGATGTACCGATACCAGTTTTTTGAAAACCGATACGAGAGCGAGTACAATTATTTCTGTACTTGCCGATACCAAGCGCCGATATTGATACTTAACCAATAAATAAAAAAAAACAAAAAAAAAAACATGATATTCCCACTCTACACACCAGGCTGTCTCCCTGGAAGAACTTTGAAGTTTTCTTTCATTTTATTATTATTTAATTTAGCTTTGATTGAGAGTGAGAAACATAATTTCATTTTTCCATATGTGAACATGAAAATTTGACAATAATTGATTATAATGCATTTAATACAGCTTTGTGTATTTGTTTACATTTTACAGAAATTAAACCGCATGGCTCATTTGCATACAGTATAAGTGCTGATGTGGTTCAGCTGCTGTTGGACTAAAGGACACGACTCAGTGGAATATGAGTGTTCTCTCTGTGACAGAGGATGTTCTGCTGATGGTGAGTCTGTTCATTGGAGATGGTTCATGTTAAACGTTTCAGAGATCGTACGAGTGCAGCAGCTCTTTCACTACAGATGCTTTATTTATGTTGCTCTGGTTTCTCATAACCGGGATACTGGCTTATTCAGGATACTGATACCAGGATACTGCGTGTCGTATAATAGTGGTATCGATGTGTGGTATCGGCAAATGTTTAACGAGTACTAGTATGTTATTAAGTATTGGTATCTGTGCATCCCTACTTAAATCTGTCAGAAAATGAGTTAAAAGTAGTAAAATTATCTGTCCATGCACCAAGATCATTTTACATGACAAGTTCTCTTGAAGCAGTCTCAGAATGAGTAAGCAGATAAAAAAAAATCTGAAAACAAGATGAATAACCTGATATAAGTTTTAAAATCTTGGCCAGATCAGAGAAATTTGCAGTGTAAACATAGACTATAGTGCTTCTGGCTCCATGATAAAAGATCTGTTTCGGCCGCTTTCTATTATTTCAAACTCTAATTTACAGCCACCTCTCTCGTGGCGTTCCCACCTCGTATCGGACCAGAATACTCATGCCCATGCATTAGGGGTCAAAGGTCAGCCAGAGGGTCGCGGGCGGGGGGCGGGGAGATGCAGGAGAGGGGTGAAGAGAGAGGCAAGAACCACGTTACCTGACAGATAATGTTATCATAGTAAGCCAATGCACGGGCATGGGGGACGTTAGGAGGGGTGTCGCACAGTTTCCTTACATTTGGGTGGGAGCCCTCAGCGATGGTGGACAGGGAGAAATTGTCATTGTGCTGCTCCGATGAAGGCCTGTACTTACTGCAGAGAAAGAGGGAGGGAAAGAGGGGGATGGATGTGGAGGGAGGGAGATAGAGGAGAAGAATGGGACACATTTTGGGGATGGATTGTCAGAGGAGGAGGTGGAAGCAGCAGGGATGGAGAAAAGAGAGACAAAGAGCAAGATGTTAGCATAATTGCAGTGTACCAGTGTATGATTTAAACAAAATGTAATCCAAAAATACATGAATACAACAAATAAACAATGGCGTTCCACACTGATGCCATCTGCAAGAAAGTGCAGCAAAGACTGTTCGTTTTAAATGCATTGTGCTCTAGATAAAGTTCAGCCGATAGTGACTAAAATGTTTCTGGCATTTGTTATAATTTTATATAGCCTATACATAATATATATATTTATAATACATATTTATAATTTTGACTTATTGGCCCCCTACCCCCAAAAATGATGCCACCAGCCGCCACTGCCTCCTTCCTTCTGGGTGGCGTCTGAGAATGCCCCGGATCAGAACTCAGAGAGCTCGGATGTCCTTTATTTCTGAAGCCATAACCAGGATTAACTCTCTAATATCTTGGATCAGTTGTGGTGGATTGCAGATACATACAGCACCTGTTCGTTTTTTGGCTTATTTTTAAGGAAATGTTTGTCTGCATTGCTGAGCTAAGCTTAAGCTGTGATTACTGTATTATTGAATTATTGAAACTGTATTATTGAATTGTATTGTTTGTTTACTGTATATCTGACTCTGCTGCACAATAATTTCCCTCTGGGACAGTAATAAAGTTGAAGTTAACTCACAATTAATCACAAATTAATCAAGCATTTTTGTCCCTTGTCCCTCATCATTTTAATACTCTCAACATAGAAAAGTGGATAGGTTTTGTGCAAATGTTTTTTTTTTTTTTGCAACTGTGTTTATGACCATGTTTGTCTGCCCCAACCATGGGCCCCAACCATAGAACTATAATTAAATCTATCACTAAATTTTATTATAGATCCAGGGCGCTGCTGCACTGAGGCGCTGACGTCCTCACGCGGTGCTGTTTGTTTACATGAGACAGCAGTTTATGGATCTATACGCAGCAGCAGAGCGACGCTTTAGTGGAGAAAATAAGTCCAGCGGTAGAAGTATCTATTAAATATGAGGCAGATATGAGTCCTGCTGCGATACGCTCCTTTCTGAATTTATGGATATAACAACAGCCGGAGCAGTGAGGACAGCCGGAGGAGAGCAAAACCTCTGTCACAGTCCTTATCGAAGGTCATAGATATAATTGAAGGTAAGTGCAAATTCGGCGTATGTTTTTAATCAGACTTTATTCCGTGTTTTCCTCGTATGAATAACATCAGTACACACGTAGGGCTTCTCTGTTCCATACAAATTGTTTTCTTTCCTGTTTACAGTCAGATCGTGTAGATTTCTAATGGTACAGCAGTGGCCACAGCTTATGAAAAAATTTGTTTGCAATAAAAAAAAATTACGTTGTTATAATTGTTTTATGTTCTGAATGAAACAAAACACAACTTCAGGTTTTTCCGTGTTTTTGATGGGGTAACAACATTATAACATAGCCAAGAGTCAATTTTGCATAATATAGGACCTTTAAAGCAACTAATTTATGGATATTAGTTAGCACGTAGCTGGTTAGCCTCTGTGATGCATTTTAACTCTTAATATTTGAATTTTTCTATGGGAAAAAATGAATGGAAAATTAACGTCCATAACCAGAGCAGACTTAGAATATTGTCATCAGTTGGTACAAACTGCCCTCAATATATTCTACGTAATATTATATCATGGTACATTTTTGCAGCAATATTTCACAACTTTTTTTTTTTTAAATATGTTTTATAATATTTCTATGTAAAATTCACCACTTGCTTGTTTCATCTGGTGTGGAAGAGTGTGGGACTTCCCTCTGCCTTTGAACAGCCTTTGAAAAGCTGATGGTTCTTGTGGCTTTGAAGCAGCATGTTTGTCAAGAGTCTTAATGAGGCCAGTGTTTCAAAAGAAAAATCGGTCAAATCTGTACAACTTGCTGTATTTGTGTCTCTCATCCACACATCTGACTCGCCAAAGCAGTGATAGGAAGAATTTAAGGCTCTGTACCAGATTTTTCCCTTATATTTAAACCTGTATGATGTAACATTTTGGTTTGGGGTTCTTTCACCTTTTTAGTAGTAGTAATAGTAGTTTATTTGGTCATTTTGCAGCACTACAAAACTAAACATAGACTAAAACCCCATGGATCATGACTGAAGGGATTTAGGCTGAAGTAAAAAGTACTTCTAACGCTAAACCCTGTTAAACAATGACAGAGTTCCAATAAAGAAAAGCGGCGTACGAACAACTTTGCATTTACCATTTCAATTGCAATTTTAGAAACAGAAGAGACAAAATATAAATTAAAACCAACAAAATTTAATGCATAATTCATTCATTCCAGAGCTCTATATTTTTCAAAACATAATGCTTTATACTCTTTTTTTTTTTTTTTAAATCATCACTCAGGTTGCTCCTTAAACTAACCCCTAAGAGAAATACAATTAGCTTTTTTCTTAGTTCTTCTGGGGTTTTTTTATGTTGTTTTTTTTTTTGTTTTTTTTTTAAGATGCCAGTTGTTCTAAGGTTATACTGACTCTCTCTGCCCGAAAAACTCCTGTATACAAGGACGAAGCATATGAGTCGAGACCTTGTACAGCACTGCAGCTACACTCAGGTCAACAAGATTAAAAAAAAACTGAAGCACTTTTAGCTTCATAAAAAAACTATTTATTGGTGCGTAGTAATTTGCATGATTAATAATCCTGATAACCTTCATTTGGAGTCGAAACATTTGATTAAGATTTGATTTACAAGTATTCGCCCATATTTCCACACAGTAGTTTAAGTACGGATATGTCATTGCTCTGTTTGAATGTTCAACAATATGACTTTAAACAGATCTACCTTACAATTATTCAGTTACAGCTGGTTTTACTGAATAAAATACCTCGAAAAACACATTCTGACTGTGACCTTTAAAATGAGCGATTCTTACTAATTCTGTCTTCGGTGCAAAAAATGGAGTACTTGATTTTCACTGATTTTCGAATTGAAAAAAATGTCTCCTACGCTCTTTATGTTTTAATGGCATTCACTCATGGATCTATAATAAGAACTGGATAAGGCATTCCCCCTCTGTCCTGGCTTGAGACCGACTAGTGGGCGCTTTTGGGAATTCAAACTGACAGGGCCTCGACAGCTTTCACAAAGGTTGAATTTTGTAGCTTGGGAGTCACCAGTAGCTCCCCATCCCCTTTAAAGCCTGAATTATACCTATTACGCTGAATAACTGAAATTTGATGAATTAAAGCCACTAATAAATGGATAATGGTTTATGTTTCATAGGCATCTAATTGTACCCCATCTATGGCTCTTATGTTTAGTCAGTATCTTGCTTTCGCTCTCTGGCATTTCCATTTTGGCTTAGGAGGGTAGACCCCTGACTGAAAAGTGATATTTATAAGATTTAGCCAACACTGCAAAAAGCAAAATCTAGTCAAGCTAAAATGACTTGGATTAAGAAAGTTTTACCACAATTTGAGTAAATTTCACTTGACAAGTAACATGATCTGACAGTGGAATATGATTTTTGTACTTAAAATATGAAAATACATCTCTCTACACTTAAAATAAGAAAAACATTTTTTTTGCACTTAAAATAAGAAATAAAATCAAATTGCTGGAAGTTAAGAAAAAAAAAAAACACTTCCAGTGTAGCACCACTCTAGCAACTCTCACTTTGATTGGTCCAAATACTCCACTCCACGCTCTGATTGGTCCAAACGCTCCAAGTTGTGCTCTGATTGGTCCAAACGCTCCATGCCATACTCTGATGGGTCCAAACGCTCCATGCCACACTCTGATTGGTCCAAACGCTTCACGCCATGCTCTGATTGGTCCAAATGCTCCACTCTGTGCTCTGATTGGTCCAAACGCACCACATCCTGCTCTGATCGGTCCAAACGCGTCACTCCATGCTCTGATTGGTCCAAACACTCCACTCCATGCCCTGATTGGTCCAAATGCTCCAAGTCGTGCTCTGATTGGTCCAAACATTCCATTCCGTGCCCTGAATGGTCCCAGTGCTCCACGCTGTGCTCTGATTGGTCCAAACACTCCATGACCTGCCCTGCTTGGTCCAAACGCTCCACTCCGTGCTCTGATTGGTCCAAACACTCCATGACCTGCCCTGCTTGGTCCAAACGCTCCACTCCGTGCTCTGATTGGTCCAAACACTTCACTCCACGCACATTACAGACGTCACACAGGTGGGCGGAGCTTGACCTTACTCGAAGAAGTAAATACGAAAGAGAACATTATTTTTGGGCCCCTGCACCAATGAGTACGGGCCCCTGAAAACTAAGACGCCATCTTGGGTTCACCTTCATTTACTATAGTTCTATTAGTTTAAACAAGCTTAGAACTGCCACAAAGTCTTTTTTTCCCCCTTTACTGTCACAAAATGCTTTATTTAAAATGTGATCCAACTTTTTTCCCATTCCCACTTGTTGGTTTTACACACACTCGTCGTAGGACCCATCTTTTCTTTCCTTTTCTTGGCGTTTTTAGCTCTTTTCTGGTGAGATGGCTCTAATCACAGAGCAGATGGAGAGTGGGAGTTTTGACAGCCGACGCGACATGTCCGCCTCTCATTCTCCTCGTCTCCTCTCCTTCCTTCCATTCTTCTTCCATCATGTCTCTTCTCTTCATCCTCGTTTCCTCTCTCCTTCTTTGTCTCCTTGTTTCTCTCCTTGCTTGTCGCCTTGTCTCTCTCCTCTCCTTCCTTGCCTCCTTGTCTCTCTCCTTCTTTGTCTCCTTGTCTCTCTCCTCTCTCCTTCCTTGTTTCTGGCGCTCCTTCCTTGTCTCTTTGTCTCTCTCCATCCTTGTCTCTCCTCGCTCCTTCCTTGTCTCTCTCCTCTCTCCTTCCTTGTTTCTCTCCTCTCTCCTTCCTTGTCTCCCTGTCTCTCTCCTTCCTTCTCTCCTTGTCTCTCTCCTCTCTTTTCCTTGGCTCTCTCCTCTCTCCTTCCTTCCTCATCTCTGGCTCTCCTTCCTTTTCTCCTTGTCTCTTTCCTCTCTCCATTCTTGTCTCTCTGTCTCCCTCCTCTCTCCTTCCTTATTTCTGGCGTTCCTTCCTTGTCTCTCCCCTCTCTCCTTCCTTGCCTCCTTGTGTCTCTCCTTCCTTGTCTCCTCGTCTTTCTCCTCTGTTCATACTTGTCTCCAGCTCTCCTTCCTTGTCTCCAGCTCTCCTTCTTGTCTCCTAGTCTCTCTCCTTCCTTGTCTCTCCTCTCTCCTTCCTTGTTTCTTCTCTTCATCCTCATCACTCTCTTTCCTCATTTCTCCATCCTCATCTCTTTTTTCCTCTATGTTTTCTTGACCCATCTCCCCCCTTTTTTGGCTCTGCTTTGTCCTTTGTCTCATGTCTCCTTCCTCATCTCTCCTTTTTCTTGTTCTTTCTCTTTCCTCTCATCCTTTCTCTTGTCATTCACCTCTCTCGCGTTGACCCCTCAGTGGATGAATTCTTTGTCCTCCTCTCCTCCCTTGGCCCCTCATTCCTTCCTTGTCTCCTTATCTCTCCCCTTTCCCTTCTTCATCTTTTATTTCCTTCCTTGTCTCATCTCTCTTTTCTTGTCTCCTCACTCCTTCATCCTCTTCTTGTCCCTCTCACCTTCCTCTCTCCTTCCCCATTTCATTTCCTCTCCTTCCTTGACTCCTCTCCCCCCTTTTCCCCCTGCCTTATCCTTCTTTATCTTCCTTTTTTCTCTCCTCTCATCCTTTGTCTTGTCATTCATCTCTCACATTGACCCCTTTGTGGATGGATTCTCTATCCTTGTCACCTGCTTTGTCTCTCCTTCCTCATCTCCTTTCCCCTGTCCTTCCTTGACTCATCTCTCCCCTTTTTTTTGGCTTTTTGTCCTTTGTCTCTTCTCTCCTCATTTTTGTCCTGGCTCTCCTTCCTTGTCTCTCCTCTCTCCTTTCTTGTTTCTCTCCTCACTCCTTCCTTGTCTCTGGCTCTCCTCCCTTGTCTCTTTGTCTCTCTCCTTCCTTGTCTTCCTTGTCTCTCTCCTCTCTCCTTCCTTCTGTGTCTCTCTCTTTTCTTGTCTCCTTGTCTCTCTCCTTTCTCCATTCTCCATCCTTGTCTCTCCTCACTCCTTCCTTGTCTCTAGCTCTCCTCCCTTGTCTCTTTGTCTCTCTCCTTCCCTCTCTCCTTCCTCCCTTCACACCGGCTCTCCTTCCTTGTCTCCTCACTCCTTCATCCTCCCATTTCTGCCTGCTGTCTCTTCTCTTCACATCTCCTCATCTCTTCTCTTTGTCCATCTCTCCCTTGTCTCATCTATCCTCTCTTGTATCCTTATTACTTCTCCTTCCCCATTTTCTGTCTCCTCACACCTTCATCTCCTCCTTTCCTCATCTCTCCTTCCTCTTCCTTTTTTCTTTCCTCCTTTCTCTTGTCATTCACCCCTCTCTCTGTAGATGCAGCAGGTTCCTCACAGCTGTATGTAGGTCACCCTCTTCTTCCTCCTCCTCCCTCCATCCTTCCATCCCTCCCTCCTCATCTCCCCTCCCCCCTCTGCTCTCACTGCCCTACTTTCCTCTGAATCCGCCGCTCGCCATGACATCACCATATTCGCCGTCTCCACTGCGGCGCTTTTCAAACCCACCGTTCCCGATCTCCTCCTCGGTCACGGGGCTAAAAATAGTGAGGACAAAACCCCAGAATGCACCTGTTGGCTGTTCCAGGTCATGTCTTACAGAAAAGATTGAGTTGTTTTGTGTTCTTGGAGTAAAGTGGGTTTACATTTTTTCTCTGGTTTGTTAATTTTTTTAGGTTTCAGATTTTACTTCCTGGATATCGTGACATCACACTTGGGAATTCCATAATTGTTACCTAGCAACCATGTGGTACACTGGGCCAAATCTCCTCTAATGTACACCAAACAAAAAACAAAAAACAACTATTTGCTTTATAACCAAAATTGATCTCTAAAACCAAAATGAAAAAACTGATAATGATTTGTTTGTTCATTTTTGATTCATATATAAGATTCATATATTTGGTCTATGGACTGGCAGTGTGAAAAATGAAATATATAAGTCACTCCTGAGTATAAGTCGCAACCAACCAAACCCTGAAAAAAGTGTGACTTATAGTCTGAAAAATATGGTAATTTTGTAAATTTTTGTATTCCATTATAGAGTTTATTGTTTTCTACTTTATTATTTTATCTATTGCATGTTTAGTAGTGTTTGTCTATGTTTCGCTCCAAGTACTGCAGCAATTTCCTAATGTTGTGAATCTGTTCACTCATATGTACATTCTTATGTATCCACATGAGCAAACACTGTAAAAAGTTTAAAGATTGTCTGGAAACCCGGTTAAAATACAAAATCGACTTAACCAACATATTTTCAGGATAAAAACAAGCGTTCATGGTCCTAACTCAGCTCTTCTTTCTTTTAATAAGCCTTGACAAAACTTTGGATCTGTCATCAACCAAAGAATTAAGATTTAAAAGTGCTTATAACTGTTATCTCCTGCAAAAACTCCTAAAAACACACTTTTTTCACTGGTTTTTAACAAGTGGGATGTACATTTCTTGTTGTTAATTTGAGTATTTGATTGTTTTCTATGTTTTTAGTAGTTGTATTGTGACTGATTGTCCTTGTCTATCCTATGTTTCTGTACAGCACCTTCCTTGTCTCTCTCCTTCCTTGTATCTGGGTTGCCTTTCTTGTTTCCTTATCTCTCTCCTTCCTTGTCTCCTTGTCTCTTTCCTCCCTCCTTCCTTGTCTCAGGCTCTCCTTCCTTGTCTCTCTCCTTCCTTGTCTCTCTTCTTCCTTTCTCTCTCCTTACTTGTCTCCGCCTCGCCTTCCTTGTTTCCTTGTCTCTCTCTCCTCTCTTCTTTTTTGTCTCCAACTCTCCTTTCTTGTTTCCTTGTCTCTCTCCTCTCTCCTTTTTTGTCTCCAACTCTCTTTCTTTGTCTCCTTGTCTCTCTCCTCTCTCCTTCCTCATCTCAGGCTCTCCTTCCTTGTCTCTCTCCTTCCTTGTCTCTCTCCTTCCTTGTCTCTCTCCTCTCTCCTTCTTTGTCTCCAACTCTACTTCCTTGTCTCCTTGTCTCTCTCCTCCCTCCTTCCTCATCTCGGGCTCTCCTTCCTTGTCTCCTTATCTCTCTCCTTCCTTGTCTCTCTCCTCTCTCCTTCTTTGTCTCAAGCTCTCCTTCCTTGTCTCTCTCTTCTCTCCTTCCTTGTCTCCTTATTGTTTTCAGTAGCTGTATTGTGACTTTGACTGATTGTTCTTGTCTATTCTATGTTTGTGTGCAGCACTTTGGACAGCGCCAAGTTTTTAAAGTGCTTCATGAACAAATTAATCTGGTTATTTCTTCATACACTGCACTGAACTACACTGAAACGAAGCAAAGGATCATGGTCTATGTAGTTCCCTCTGTTTTGTAGCTATATTGCTGCACTATAACTCTTAATTAAAGCAAAGAGACTTGTAATTCGACAGATTGTGATGGCCCAGGATATTATTGGGATACTGTATGCATGGCCTTGACTTTAGTTGCACGCTCGTTAGCCCTGCTGCAATCTCTTCTGTGTGTCTAACTCGATCACATTTGCATGGAGCCCACGCTTCGGCTCATCCACCACTGCTCCGTCGCTATGGAGACGGCGGAGGCTAACACACGGCTAGCTCGACGCAACCCCCAACGCAGCTGCAGCCTTTCATGTGCACTGAGAGGACACTCGCTTTCAGTCTACCGTGAAAATGGATCTCACTCTGCCGTATATCTGTAGGTATATACGGCAGGACCACAGTCATTCACTTTGGACAAGAAACAAAGCCTCAATAACTTCTCCACAACTTTCTAGAATGTTCATAAAAGCGGTAGGTGGGTTAGACTTTTACGGTGAGATGTTCAGATGGCGATTTCTTACAATCTGAGAGTCTGAGTCTGGGTTTCCAATGTCTTAAACTGATTCTTGTGAGCTTTAAGTTATGTTCTAATGCTGTTACGTCATCAAAAACACACCTAAAGTTGTGTTTTGTCTCATTCACATGTTTGAGTAACTCTTTATTATTAGTCTGTCAACATCTCCAAACCTCAGAATGCTCTGTTCCACCTTGTGATGTTGCAAAGTGGTAGTTTTCAAGTGAACAACTACGTTTTTACATTTTGTTCAGTAGAGACGGGAAAGTCCAGGGCTGAAATCATCTAAAAGGCTTTAATCTAAGGGTGTAAGAAAAATGGATTCAATTGTATATCTTTTATCTATTTTCACAACCGCAGGAAGTACCACAATGTTGAGTCACGCAACTTCCGGTCAATGCTTTTCTACAGCAAAATACCTGTGGAAATGTGTTGCATATTTTTGACCAGCTTCATAAATCTGCCCCAACACCAAATCTTCATCCAACAAGGTCGACAAAGAACAGATTCTGTCCATGAAGAATTTATCCACAACTACCAAGGGAAGAAAGACGAAAACATAAAGGAAACAATGACGAGCATTAGTGAAACTACTGAGCAAAACTAACGTTATGGTCATGAAGAAAACATAAATAACTTGTTCACTCAGACTGATTCTAGAATTAAAATTAAAAGTCGATTTTGTGATGCTGATATTAGCATAGACTGAGAGATTTGTGCAGTTTAAATGCTATAGATGTTCACATATTTAATGTCAACCATTTAACCTGCACAAATCTCTCAGTCTACGCTAATATCGACATCACAAAATCAATTTTAAATTTTTAAATTTCTCTTCTATTCACGCTTACGTCACAAACCAGGAAGATGTTCGGAAACATGATGACAACTTCTGGCGGGCTGTTCATGGTAAAAATGAGAAAATGGCCCAGTTTTCTTCATCTCCAGGTCATTGCAGTGTTCCGTTATGTTCGCCTCATCGACAATTCCAACCCTACCTCAGTTTGCATCATTTGCCCACTGACGCACAACTCCAAGCGCACTGGGTACATGTGATTAGAAGAGATGAGGAGGCCAAATTCCAGATGATTCCAAACAGCACATACATATGCAGACTTGATTTTAGCAACCATCACATTTACTTCAGTGGGTTTGATCACAGTCGGTTGAGCCCAGTGTGGAAAACTACACCGGAAGGCGTCATCGCAGGTTTCCAAACGTCTTCCTGGTTTGTGATGTAAAAGTGCTTGTGTTTGCTGTATAGTTAGAGTCTATGACACCTGTGGATTGTTGTGTTAGAATTTGGACATTTTAAATCATAATATTCAGCTAAAACACCTTAATAAATGGAACACGTCTGCTTGATTAAGCGTTTTTCATTTGTACCAAAATGGTTGTGACGCTGTTGAATCTGATGTGCATCCCAGATTAAGAAAATAAAACTGGAGAATGACGTACGTACAGAGCCGTGGGCGTTAAGGTTGTCCAATTTTTGGTTTTCTTTTAGATTCTCTAGATTAGAACCCTGCATATCTGGCCAAAATATTTCAGTCCATATTTTATACATCACATTTCATTTCACATTTACTTCCGTGGGTTTGATCACAGTCGGTCAGCGAGCCCGGTGTCGGCAACTACACCGGAAGTCGTCATTCAGGACTTCCGAGTAGAGCCTACTGATTCTAGAGAAGGTGTATGGAGTATAAAAACACTCTCTTGTACTACACTTCTTGTATTACACATGACATTACAACATGTATGAATTAAATAAAACACACAACTCCAGGTCTGTTTGTGATGAGGAAACAGCATTATAACATAGATATGGGCCCTTTAACCCCCAGAAACCCAAATATAGAAAGAAAGTGCAAAGAAAATAAAAATCACCTTTTAGATTATGGTCTAGGAAACTTATGGTGCAGAAATCAGGTTTCTTTTTTAATTTTGACATTTTAGTAACTTTTGGGGGGAATATTGTAAAATTGCAGCTTTGGGCCAGTAGGGAAGCAGGATTTACTTACTTGATTCTTAATTTATTTCGTCCAAAACAACAAGCTGCTTTACACCAAGGCCGGTTCTGAAGTAGAATTACTTTATGGCCATAACCAGGCCTATTTACCCATTCTGCCATCCAATAGCATTGCAGAACAGAACAATAGGACTCATTAATAATGTAAATGTGGTTTGAAAAAAAAAAGAAAAGGGGAAAGGCTTATTTTTGTAGACTTTAATGTAATGTTGGAATATTACAACACTGGGCCTTTGGGGGTTAAGCTCTCTCTCTCTCTGGGGACAGAAAGATGAGCATAACCCCATTGTTGGACAGGCTTTATCTGTGGTTAAGCTGTTCCTATTATGTTCCAACGTATTTGCCACTGGCCACACTTTGGACGGGGCAGGATCCATATTAACATTATCAATAAACACTGCAGTCCAGTGCATTAACAGCGGCTCGATACCTCACAATGGAGCACTTTGCCACCCACAGACAGGGGGCCTCTCCGGATGAGAGCTCCGTAATGTAGGCAATAAGGCCGTGCTGATAACTATGCGTTAAGATAATGTACAGACTATTTTACATCTTTTATGGATGGAAATGGAATGTTGGAATTTTTAAGGCTCATTTGAGTAGGTCTTGATAGAGGTTGTGATCTCTGCTTTGTCAATTCTGAAGAAAAACTGATCAATTAAAATGTAGCATATGAAGCCTGAGTTCTTACTGGTTAAAAAATCAACTATGATAACCGGGCCAATCCCTTAAACTGAATACAAAGGACTTCAGGACCTCCAGAATTTACTCAATGGGCTGCAGGTGCTGGGGTTTAGTAGTGACCCTTCAGATCAGAGAGTTCCTAATGCCTTAAAGGGATAGTTTGGGTTTTTTTTTACATGAATTTATACATCCCCGTCAGCAGTGTCGTGCATCAACACTGACTTACCTCCCAGCAGCGTCCGGTGAGCCAAGTTCTTCCCCGGTTTCGGTGCTGATGAGAGTCCGGCATGTTGGCTGGGGTCATGAAAATAAAGTGTTTTTCTTCTCAAAACAATATGTGTTCAAAAGTCACAAAATGTGAACCACGAAAAAGTCAGACCTCATAATTGCCAGGCGATATTTTTTCTCCGTTCGTATCACTGCTCGCTGCCACCAGGTGACAGCTGTGCACGATTCCATACTTTTTTTCAGTAGTTCAGCAGTGTTTACGTCCGGCAGTGTCAGACCGTTGACCGCCGCGACGCAAAAGAGCTAACATGAGGGCTTGAGAGATAAGTATATAAGCGGTCTGAGTACGTAAAAACTGATGAACTACTGAAAAAGTGTGGATTCGTGCGCGGCTTCACCTGGTGGCAGCGTGTAGTGATATGGACGGAGAGAAAATAGTACCAAATGATTATGAGGTCTGACTTTTGGCTCACGTTTTGTGATGCAAATGTATCACTCTTTTGAACACATATTGTTTTGAGAAGAAAAAAGCTTTATTTTCACCCCAGCCAACTTGCCGGACACTTTCATCAACACCGAAACTGGGGAAGAACTCAGCTCACCGGACGCTGTCAGGAGGTAAGTCAGTGTTGATGCACAACACTGCTGACAGGGACATACAAATTCAAAAAACCCAAACTCTCCCTTTAATACACTTACTTGTATTGCACTTTACAGGCTTGTCGAAGCTGCTCAAAGCAGTAAGTTATTATTTTAGCCACGGCTGTACAAAAATACAATACTTAAGTACAAATTTTAAGTGTCTGTTTTCCTTAGGTATTTATGTTTACAGTGGATACTTTTTACTTTTACATTTTTACATAGGTATCTGTACTTTCTACACTACATTTTAGATCTAGACTGAAAAGTAAAAAGCACTTTTCTTTATGGTTTGATGGTTTGTTTGTTTTTTTAGCACATTTAATTAGAGTTTCCTTCCCAACTTTGAGCAAATCAGCTAAATTCTTTATCCAAATCACGTCATTTCATCCTTTAATTGTTCTAAAAATCTCTGGAAGATACTTTCATTTTTACTATTTAAGTACATTGCTAACAGGTACTATAATACTTTTATAGTACCGTAAAATACCAAATAGTCACCGGGGTGTTTATTTGTTTCAATCACTTAACAGACCAGGTCTTTATTTGAGACCAGGCGGCAATTTGGGGCGATTAATTCCTTCCTCACAAAAATCCTCCTCGGCAAAACTGCATGTCCGCACAGGCCTTTCTATTTTCAGCACTTACAGTTTATGCAAATTAGCCATGTGGTTTTAAGTTTTGTTTCTGTGAGACGTAAACAAATTCAATTTAATTCAATTCAATTTATTTTTGTAGCACCCAAAATCGCAACAACAGTTGCCTCTAAGGGCGTTCCAAGATATGGATGAGTAAAACATACACACAGACATATCAAAACAGGAATAAACAACATTCATGTAAAGCAGCAAATGAAACATTGTCCAGTCATCCCCTGTCCTTAGACCCTCCTTCTCAGCAAGGAAAAACTCCAAAAAACCCAGGGTCCTGGGAAAAAGAAGAAACCTCGGGGAGAACTACAGTGAAGGAGGGATCCACTCCCATGGACGGACAGGCTATAGATGTCCAGGCCCGTGGGCCAGTTTGGTATGGCCACATCTACCCAGGTGGGGAAATGTGCGCAAAGCTGAATTATATGATCAAATGGGCTAATGTGGCTTTATAGTGGTTATGGTAAGTTGAGTTTATTTATTTGCAGAAGATTTTGATCAAGAATCTAAATTATTATTATTATTCATTTTTTTTTTTTTATTATTATTATTTTCTTAAATACATTAGACTTGGTGTTTATTTGAAACCGCCAGTTATTTGTCCAAATATACACCTACACCCGGCATTTGTACAGGAGGCCTGGCAGTTAACTGGAACCTCTTATTTGGTATTTTACGCCACTTTTGCTTTAACTTGAGTAACTTTTTGCCGTTAATATCTGTACATTAAAAATCGAGTGCTTCAGCCGTCGTTTGAGCCCGACTGAAGCCATATCTGTGAGTCTGACCTGCGTCTCCGGAGCTTGTTGTTCTCGGTCTTGAGCAGGTGCAGTCTTTTGGCGAAGCACACGATGATCATGAAGAGCAGCAGCAGCACCACCGCAGAGGCTCCCACAGCCAAACACAGCACCTGGAACTCAGTGACCACTGACTCACAGCGCGCTCCTTTGTTCCACATGTAGTCCTGGATGTTACACCTGCAACACAGCACCAGACGGGGAAGGTCAGGGCGGGTTTTACGCATTTATTGAGCGTAAAAATGTGCATATGTGTGTAAATTTTTTTTAAAAAGCTTATGGAAGGTATTGCGTTTTTCTAATTATAACTTGATTTAGTGAATTCGTATGTTACCCTTATCCAACCAGGAAATAAAATTATAAACGTCACCTTCCCCCAAAAGTAAAAAAAAAAAAGCAAAAAATAAATTTGAAAACACTGCAAACTACAATGGCCACTGGAGGCAGCACACACTAAGTTTAAAAAAGAAAAAAGAAGCTGCAAATGTATCTATGTTGCACTAAAATGGACTAAAAAGGACTAGGAGCAGACAATCCTATTAAGACACCATAAACACAATTTATTAGCACAAAAGTTGACTAAAGTCCACCACACACTAGAGGATTTTTCAGTCTTAAATGATTTTTAAACATGAAAAGCGCAAAAAGCGCACACCACAGACACGAGGAGAATCTTATGAGACTTAAAATCTCACTCTGAGGCTCTTAAGTGTTCAAAGATCAGAGCTCTGCACTTCTAGTTTAGATATAAGTCAAACTGTGTTATTATTTGTGAAATGTAGTGCAATACTTCAGATACAGGATTTTTAAAAACATAAAAGATTGGAGATAAAGTCCACAGGAAGTAGAGTCAGTACACTATGTCCCAAAAGTCCATGCACCCCAATGGGCAATATTTCTGTCCATTTGTCTCCAAAATGGGGTGCACCAGGTCAGCCAAGTATTGTGAGGTTGTTTACTTAGATCATCTGTTTTTGATAGGCCTATACATTTCTTGATTGACCATGAATCATGTCACTGACAGAACCTTTTTGGCAGTGTTGCCACAATGGCCAAACAAAAATCTGGAAAAGCTGCACTTTCACAGCCTCAAGTCCGTGCTCAAGTCATTGCCTTGCACAGGGCAGGGAAAACTTGCAGGGAGGCAGCTCAGGACCTTAGCAGAAGCTTACAATGGGTGAAGAAGTGGTGGCAGAGATACCAAAGCTGTGACTCCCTTTAAGACGGGCCCTGTGCAGGTCACCCATCAGTTCTGAGGTTGAGGGCCAGGGACTTCAACCTCAAGGCCAAGGGAAAGAGACACCAATCCTGCCACAGACTTAGTCAAAGATTGAAGAATCTTGGGGAAGCAGTCTCTAAGAGTACCAGCCATCATTTTCTGACTGAGAAACTGGGTCTGAGAGCACACAGAAGACAGCAGATTCCTCACCTTGCCAAACTGCAAAAGGAGAAGTGGCATTCTTTTGCAAAGAAGTATGCTAAAATTACCCCTCTCTACTTATTTCCAACTCCCAACAGCCGAAATGACCACATTTATACTGACAGTTGAATGGAAGTGCCACCTTCTGAACAGGTAAAGTTCAGCACCCATTTCAATGGTCTGCGAGGTGATGTCATCTTCAGGGCTGTCTGAGTTGCATGTTGTACCCCAGGGCACCACCATCAATGCTGAGTATTATGTTAAGAACATTCTCCAGCCAGTGCTACTTCCCATACTCACCAGAAAGAAGAAATCAGGCCCTGCCACAGCTAGGAAGATGTTCAACAAACGTGCGGAAATGGTCTTTATGCCCCCACACATACTGCTCTTACAACTCAGCAGTGGTGTTCTGAGCAGCTTTCTGTCTTTCTGCACAAAGCGGAATGGCCACCCAACTCCCCGGACCTCAACCCAATTGAGAAGTGCTGGGGTGTCCTGTACAGTCGGGTCTTCCACAGCCCACACCCTCCCGCCATGAAGCTGCTCAATGCGAGGGCTGTGTGGGAGTGAGGCAACATTGAGCCTCCTGTTCTGTTCTGCCTTCTGAACTTAGTGCATTCTATGCCCGACAGGCTGAGGGCAGTAATTCAGATGCAGGGGGGATACACTGGCTTTTAAAAAAAATGTATTTTGTTGAATATTCACAATCTGAGTTGACTTTTTTCTGTGGTGTATGAACTGTTGGGACACGGTGTATCATTAATCTGCAGATTCACCTCGATCTGTGCACTGTGTGGATGTAAACAGACACACATGAGGATCTACTTTCACCTATTTACTTTTAAAGATTAATAGCATGGCTTTGAGGACTGTGTGTCATTATTTGTGGAGAACAAATTCTATGGATAATGTGGATGAGATGCTGCAATTTAAATGTACCACTTTACGAGAGCTGAGGAAGTGTGTCCGTCACTCCTCTGCCCCTGACGCTCGTTTTATTACCGTTTTGTTACCAAAGCGTTGCTTCAAAATCGCACACAAAGGCAAAATGTCGGGTCGCACCTTCTCGAACTCGGGGAGAAGAAATCACAGCCAAAATCGGGCAAATTCTCCTGTAGTGTGTGGCGGCCTTTAGGGTTTAGTTCCACTTTAACTAAAAACTGCATTAACTTTTTTGTTGGCAAACAAAAATGTGTCTTTGCTCCAAATGTTCCAGTCAAGCTCTTGGAAAAGAAGAAGGCTCAAAACGTAGCCAAACAAAATCGAGGCCCTCTGTAAAAGCAAAAGCTGCACAAGGAAAAGTAAAGTTAAAAGACCTTTCTTTTTTGTTTTGACCATAACCAGTCTTTATCAGGGCTTAGTGGGAATCATAAAAATGAACGCACCAAAGGTAAAGACAAAATGACAATATTATTTTATACTATTTATTTTTATTGGCCATGTCTTAGTTCTCTTAACTCGCTTCCTTCTCCTTGATTCTTCTTCTCGATCCTTAATTTTTCAGTTGTCAATTGAATCATATTGAGAGTCCCAAAGAAAACCACGGAAGGAAGGAGTAAACCTGAGGGAGGCTTCAGGAGGCAGAAATCAGATAAAAGAATCGAACTTTATCGGTCTCAGTGAGGAGTTTATAACCTCTCTCCTCGCCCATTTCCTGCACAATCGAAGAGACGAATCAAGGAGAAGGAAGCAAGGACAGAGAAATGTGACACGGTCAGACTTCAGAAACACTGAGTGAACCCTCCATCACGCTCCACTTCCTCTGAACATCCATGAGCAGTGACATCGGTGCGTGCTTTAGCGAGTGCGACCGTGGACGTCTCACATCTGAGCCCCGGCCGTGCCCTGGGAGCCCGCCACGCCACACTCCAGTGTCTGCCCATGGCCAAAAACCCCTCGCACAGATGGGCTTTGTCTACACACTTGCGGCTGTTTCTTATGGCACCATCGATCTCGAGTTTAACCAGACTGCACTGCTGCCATGGCAACGCCGACTCGCTCCACACACTGCGGGGAGGAATGGAACTTTTTCGATGCAGCAAATACATCATTGGAATATTTTAGGATCGGGTAAATAAACTGGTTTATTTTGGTTGCTCCCTTGTCAAAACATTCCCAAGTTGTCTTTTATCTCTGGCTCAGATCTGGTTTGGAGCTCGTTTGGAGTGGCAGAGACCTACTCTAAAGAAGTACTTTAAAGGTACTTCAAAATATGGACTCTTGTGAGCTTTAAGCCTCGTTAGAATGTTGTTACCTTCTCAGAATCATACCTGAAGTTGTTTTGTGGTGTTTTGTTCCATTCATACATGTTTGAGCAATCCTTTATTATTACTCTGTCTCCAAAGCTCAAAATGCTCTGTTCCACCTTGCGATGTCATGAAGTGGTAGTTTTCAAGTTAACGGCTCCTTTTACCTTTAGTTCAGTAGAGATTGGCAGTTCTAGGGCTGAAATCATCAAAATGGTGTATCCAGTTTTCAGTTTGTGAGAAGAACTTGACCTAAATTTGCATAATTTGTGTGTTAAACATGTGTGAGTGAAGCAAAAAACAACTCCAGGTCTGTTCGTGATGAGGAAACAACATTATTATAATGTAAGAAAAGGCTGGATGAGTGCATCTCTATTTTCTACATTTAATAATTTAATAAATATAGATGCATGAAGTTAGTGCCAGTCATGTTACGTTCTTAGAGATTTTTAATTAATTCATTAATCATTGCATTTATATAGCACCTTTCAAGACACCCAAAGCGCTTTACAGTTCATTCACTCCACACTCAGTGGTGGTAAGATACGATTGTAGCCACAGTTGCTTTGGGGCAGAGTGATGGAAGTGAGGCTCCAATCTGCTCCATCAGCCCCTCTGACCACCACCAACACTCACACACACTCCACTTTTATACTAGGCAATGTGGGTGAAGTGTCTTGCCGAAGGACACAATGACAGTTTTTGCCACTGGAATTCTCAGTGGTCTCCCACTGGTATGACCACATTTCTGATGAGGTAACAACATTATAGCATAACCATTAGCTGCACTATGTAGCTTTTTTGTTGGGGGTTTGTCACTTTCTTTCTTTCATTCTAGATTATTTCTATGTCATTGCTCTGTGTTCACTGCTCCACAATACAACATTAAACAGCTCTACTTTTCATTTATTCAGTTACAGGTGGTTTTATAGCTCAAAAATACAGAGAAAAACAGGCATTCTGACTGTGAGCGGGGTCGTCTCTCCACAGATTGGACCTGTAATTTGGTCTGGTTTGGTCTCCATGAAGATAGAACAGTTTAGTGTCATACTGTGAAGCATTCTAGACCAAGGTAAGGTAAGGTCACTTTATTTATATAGTGTTTTTCACAGACACATGGCCCCAAAGACGCTTTACAGACACATTAAGAGCATTCATCATTCACTCCAGACCTGATGATGATAAGATACTGTTGTAGCCACAGCTGCCCTGGGACAGACTGGTGGAAGTGCGGCTGCCAGGCCAACCAGCACCATCAGTTCCTCCGACCACCACTATCACTCACGCCTCTTTCACACCTATAGTGCATCCCATCCAGACACGGGGAGAACATGCAAACTCCACACAGGAAGGAACCCAGAACCTTCTTGCTGTGAGGTGTAAGTGCTAGCCACTCAGCCACTGTGCCACCAATAACATAGCAGTAACATCTCCACGGAGAAAGGCATATGACAGATTTTCCACCAGAAAAGTTACACAATTCACCTTTAAAGCTCACAAGAGTCCATTTTGTGCACTATAGGACCTTTAAAGATGTGCCACAATAGACGCTCACTTCATGCTTCCATATCTACAACACAAAACGACGGGAGAGTTTGAATATTTCTAGCACTGCACACAGAGCCACGGTTTACGTAAGTCACCCTTAGTATAAAGAGGAGGATGCTGAGAGGAGAGGGGTCGTCATGGCAACGGCAGCGGCAGATGTCATTCCATCACACATACAAACACACACCTCTCTCTCTCTCTGTCTTTCTCTGTGTCTTTTCTTCACTCGGGATTAGCCCCTCCCTCCTCCGCTCTATTCTTTTTCTCATCTCCTTGGCTCCTCCCCGTCCTCGCCTCCAGCTGAATCACGTCTGCGCTTTCATTTCGGATCTGCACAAAACAGTGCGACGGAGCTACAGAGCTGTTCACACACCCCTGCTTCTCTGCATCCCTGCTTTTCGTCAGTTTTACTATTGTACATTTTGTCCCGTGCAGCAGATCTTAAAGGAGTCATACTGTGCTGTTTTCAGATCTATGTTATAACGTTTCCTCTTAAAAACAGACCTGGAGTTGTGTTTTGTTTTATTCACACATGCTTAACACAGAAAACCTGTGTATTTAGACTGAGTTCTTATCAAAACTGTCTCCACTGTGTTTTTAAACTCCATACACAGGGGTCTTCAACCTGTAGCTCTACTTTGTGTTCCAGATAATTATGCATGTATTATTTTTTGTTATTTTTTGTAAAGTAGAAGGCATAAAAATGAAGTCCAAAAACTCTTGGAGCAAAATTTCATACCGTGGTACAAATCAAAGCCTGCCAGATACAAGAAGAACGTCATCTTCATGCAGGACAATGCACTAAGTCAATATTGAGCACAAGCAAAGAAAGCAGATTTGGTGATGGGGCAGATTTATGAAGGTGGAGGAGAATACGCGAGACACTTGCACAGATATTTTGCCACAGAAAACCATTAACCGGAAGTTACGCAAACCTACAGGCCGGTTGTGAAAAAGGTCTGTTCCATTGCTGAAAGTGTCCAAATGATTCTACTGAAGATGTATGGAAGGGATCCCCAACCTTTGTCCTCCTGTGAGCTACTTTTTCTGAAACGAAAATGCCAGAGAGCTACTCATTTTAGCGCTTGATAGAAATTTAGTAAATACAAGAGCAATGGCAAGCCGTAGATGAGATGCAGTTAGATGCTTATAAAACATAACCCATTATCCAGTATATCTACAATGGAAATAGGCATTTAATTGATCAAGTTTGAGTTATTCAAAGCAATACGCTTTATTCACGCTTACGTCACAAACCAGGAAGACGTTTGGGAACATGCGATGACGACTGCCTGGGGTAGTAAATCTGACAAATGTGGGAAAAATGAGAAAAACTCCCAGTTAAAGTTTCGTCTTTCTTCATGAAGAATTTGGTAAGAAAGATGAAAGCTTAACTGGGACATTTTCTCATTTTTTAAAATTTAACCGGGAAAGTCCCATTGAGATTATTAATCTCTTTCAAGCGAGTCCTGGCCAAGACAGCGGCACAACATAACAATTCAGAATATTCCAGGACACATTTCAAGCAACAATTTCATAAGACTATTTAAAACATTTACAAACCATGAAATTCATTTCCAAACCTTTGAGCAATAGTTTAAACTGTCCTATTGGAACCAATTCCAATTTTTTGTCACAGAAAACCATTAACTGGAAGTTCCTCAAACCTAGAGCGGGGCACTTCTTGCTGTTGTGAAAAAGGTCTATTGCCAATCTCTACTGAACTAAAGGTATAAAGTTGCTGCTAAGTTAAAAACTAGCGCTTCATGACATCACAAGATGGAGCAGAGCATTTTGGCCTTTGGAAATGTAGACAAACTAATAATAAAGGATGGATTTAACATGTGTGAATGAAGCAAAACACAACTCCAGGTATGTTTTGGAGGAGGTAACAGCATTATAACAGCTAAAATCTCACAAGAGTCAATTACGCGAAATATAGGACCTTTAATCTGCTTTATGAAGATGCTCTTGACTAGTACTTCTCTGTTTTATTTCTTTGATTTATTTATTTTAGACCCAACAGAGCTATCTCACAGTGCTTCACCACTCCCCCATTTTATCCAAACGTTTCTTCAGGGACCCCTTTAACCCAATGAAATACATGCAAGCTTTATTTGTCTCCTCTTTATTTGCGTACACGCCTTTGTTCTCTCTGCAAAGTCAATACTTACCAGATTAGCCTAGCCTGGCGAGACCGTTTGGGGCTTATACAGTCCGATAAACATGTCACATTGAGCTGGCGGGGGGTCGCCATGGTGCAGATGTGCTACTGCTAATAAGACCCCCTGCTGGTGAGAAGAGGTCAGCGCGGGTCAAGGGCAATTAAAGCTCCTGTACCTGATTTCCACCGGATTAAAAAGGTGGAAAACAGAGTGACTTCATTTCAAACGCTTTTCACAACTATGAGACTTGTGGCGGTAAATGCAGCAACAACTAGCATGCTAACACACACTTCCTGATTCTTGGATAATAAAGGACGTGGTAAAAAGATGTGTTTCCCATCTGGTTTGAGGCTCCTTGACATAGTAGCAGTAGTGGAAGAAGTAGAAATACCAGATGCAGTAGTAATACTGAAGTAGCAGATGCAGTAGTACTATTACTAGTAGCAGCAGTAGTTGTTGTAGCAGCTGTATTAGTAGTAGTAGTAGTAGTAGTGGCAGGAGCAGGAGCAGTAGTAGTAACATTGTAGTAGTAGTAGTAATTGCAGCAGCTGAGGAAGTACCTAAAATTGTAGTAAGTTGTAGTAGTAGTAGTAGTAGTAGTAGTAGTAGGAGTAGTAGTAGTAGTAGAGGTAGCAGTAGTAGTAGTTGTTGTTGTAGCAGCTGTAGTAGAAGTTATACAAGTAGTAGTAGCAGTAGTAGTAATAGCAGCAGCTGAAGAAGTAGCTAAAATTGTAGTAGTAATACTAGTAGCAGTAGTAGTTGTTGCAG
>CM060657.1:6936301-6966301 GCA_030686955.1 Odontamblyopus rebecca | reverse complement strand
TGTATGTAACCTCTGAATCCACAGAACGAAGCAGGATCTTGCTCAGAGCTTGCATTGATGTCTGTACTCTGACCGTAATGTGTTCGGATGGAGCCTGTCCCCGGAGACCTCTCACAAAACCATCATCTCAACAGCCAACAATCACTTCTGCGCCCATGAGACCGCTCTACGCATCAACCAATCAGATGAGAGCAGAGCAGCCGGCCGGCCAATCAGAAGCCCGCCTTTTACATCGATCGATCGGACATAACCTCGGCAAAAATGGGACGCAGTAGCCAGAAGTGAGCGCAGTTGATGCCAGCGAATCAAATGTGGCTATAGAAACCAAATAGTCAATCAAATGTGACTCCAGCAGCCAGAAGCCAATCACATATGACAACTGTTTGCATCCACCAATCAGATGTGAACACAGCACCCAATGGCCAATCAGACATGTCCACTGTTTGCATCCACCAATCAGACGTAACTACAGCAGCCCTAGAAGCTAGCGGCCAATCAGAAGTGAGCACAGCTTACATCAACCAGTCAGATGTGACCACAGCACCCAATAGCTAATCAGAAGTGACCACTGTTTACATCAACCAATCAGACGTAATCACAGCGACCCAAGATCTTGCGGCCAATCAGACGTGTTCGCTGTCAGCATTCACCAGTCAGATGTGACAACAGATGCGAGGAGCCAATCAGAAGTGACCACCGTTTGTATCCACCAATCAGACGTAACAACAGTGGCCCCAGAAGCAAGCAGCCAATCAGAAGTGACCACAGCTTACGTCAACCAATCAGATGTGAACACAGCACCCAATGGCCAATCACAAGTGACTACTGTTTACATCAACCACACGTAATCACAGGAGCTCCAGATCTAGCGGCCAATCAGATGTGACCACTGTTTACATAAACCAATCCGATGAGACTACGGAAACTGACCGGCCAATAGGAAGTGGCCAAAGTTAGCATCGACCAATCAGGTGCAACTGCTGCAGCCCCAGAAGCCAGTAGCGAATCGGAAGTGACCACTGTTTATATCTACTGGTCAGACACTGATTTATCTGCTAAGGCAACACCAAATTAACACGTTCCAAAACACTGGCCAATCAGATGGGACCAGACAAGCCAACAGCCAATCAGATATGAACAGAGCAGCTATTGGTCAATCAAATGTATAACCAATGCAGCTATCAGCCAATCAAATGAGACTTCAAGACCTAACCAATCCAGTGGACATAACAAAATACTGGCCATGTTTACATGATGAGGATTTTTTTTTTTATTCTAAATGAATTGTTCTGAATTAAATAGTTCTGAATTTAAATATTCTACTAGACCAATGAACATGCACTGAACGACCAGAATTATTTTTAAGAAGAATAAACGTTTACATAATTGAGGAGTAAATTCATTCGACTTTAACATCGGAATGAACCACCCACATACTTCGAAATTAAGTTTAAGTCTGAATAATCATTTTCATTAGGAATGAACTGTTTACATGTTTGTTTTTTTTAAAAGCGGAATCAATTTTTATTCAGAACATAAGCGCTCATGTAAATGTGGAAACTGTCCAATTACGCAACCAGCTACGAGCCAATCCAAATTTACCTGGTAACTATGGATCCATCAAATGTATTACACATCTATCAACCAATCAAAGACAACCACGCATTAAAATAAAACCAGCTACCAGCCAATCAGATGTTACCCTTGTTTATTATTCTTTGATTTGGACCAATCGATGTCAGTGTCAGCTCCAGGTCAATACAGCAGGCCCCAGCTGTATGCACTGAACTAATGATGGGGGGTTTTACAGACCATAATATGCTGATGGTTAGCATTTTAAGAGAAAACAAAAAGGAAACTGGAGGGTGTTATTGAACATTCAGCTTAAATTCAGTTGTATAAAGAACACAGTTTTCTGGAAGCTGATGTTTTTGTGGCATCTTAAATGTCCAGTATTACACATAACTGACTCCAGTGAGCTTTAAGACATGTTATAATAATGTTACCTCCTCAAAAACAGACCTGGAGTTGTCTTTTTGTTTCATTCACACTTGTTTGAGTAATCCTTATCATTAGTTTGTCTACATCTCCAAAGCTCAACATGGTCTGTTCCATCTTGTGATGTCATGAAGAGGTAGTTTTCAATTTAACAGCTACCTTTTACATTTTGTTCAGTAGAGATTAAATTCCAGGACTGAAATTATCCAAATGATTCTAGTGAATGTTTATGAAGCACTGGTCATTCTGATAGAAACTATCTTTTGTCTCTCTCTCTCTCTCTCTCTCTCTCTCTCTCTCTCTCTCTCTCTCTCTCTCTCTCTCTCTCTCTCTCTCTCTCTCTCTCTCTCTATATATATATATATATATATTTTTTTTTTTCAATATTTTATCAGGTAAGTCAATTGAGAACGACTTCTCCTTTACAATGACGACCTGGGACCCATGTAACATGTTTTGGGTTATTGGGTAATTCTTATTCTTATTATTTTATTTTTCTTCTTTGCGTGTGGTATATCTTTTAATTTAAGAGGTCTCTGACAAGTAATCTTGCAATTCCTGATTAGTAGTGTCCCTAAATTCTTTTTTTTTGGTTTGTTTTTACTCTTGCATGAGCAATATAAAGTAACAATACTCTATGTAACTTTTTGGTTGTGGTCCATTACCTGCTTGTTTCTATGGATATGTCATTGCTCTCTATGACTTTAAACCTCTCTAACTTACATTTATTTAATTACAGGTTGTTTTATAACTCAAAAAGACATAGAAAAACAGGCGTTCTGACAGTGAGCAGGGTCGCCTCTCCGTAGATCTGACCTGTAACTTGGTCTGGTTTGGTCTCCATGACGATAGAACGCTTTAATGCCATACTGTGAAACATTCCAGACAATGCAATAACATCTCCACGGAGAAAAGCGTTTGACGGACGGAGTTTTTGTGTGAAATAAAAACCAAACTGAAAAAAGCGCTTTCATTTTCGTCTATTATTTGACTAAAAAGTTACGTACTGGTGCTTTAAGTACAATTTATGACCACTCAAACACCTCATCTGTGTATTCCCCCTGGAGCGTGTTTGGCAGAAGTGCTGTTTTGCCGGGAGCGCGTGGGCGAGATCCGTGATGGGGTCTCGAGTCGTAGCGTGCATCCAGACAGCCGCTCAAAGCTTGTTAATGACATCAAGCTGGTCTCGTACAAACTGCACCGGAGAACAAAACAGGGCCCGGCTGCTCCCAACATTTCCACCAGCCTGGCCAAGTGAGTCATTCTGTGCCTCCACCTCTGCTCACAAGAGTTCCCGCGCTGGACTCTGCAAAGCTGTTAGCCGTCAGCAGTTCCGTCCTGTTGTAAATGTTCATGGGAATGGACTGAAAACTGAGGCTGAGCAAAATGATGTGGGGTTCTCAAAGTACTTCGAATTGGTTGGGATATATATATACGAGAAAGGACTCAAGTGACCTGCGTGAAGATGACCCCCATCAAACGCAAACCTACACAAAATGTGTTGTTTGTGCTGTTTTGTGCTGCAAAAAGTTTTGTTTGTGCATCTTTACTTTTGGAGAAATTAACGATTCTTGTATAGGTCAAATTGGGGTCAGCCCCCGAGAAGCATCAAAATGCTCTAAAACGTCCCAAATGGAGTCAGTCGTTTGTGCTTCGTTTGTGCTGTTTGTGCTGCAAAAAGTTTTGTTTTGCTGATGACGTCATCCAGCTCCTCAAAATGTGAAACAGCCTCAAAACAGGAAGAAAATTATAGAAAATGTTTGTATTTTGTTTTGTGCTGTTTTGTGCTGTGACAATTTTCATTTGTGCGAGTTTATTTCTAAAATTATTCATTATTATTTCTGCAGTAATTATAGGACGTCATTTCTGCTCAGCTGATGGTGGCAAACTCCACAAAACTAGTGGCGATAAACAATCTCAGGCTGTGGAAAAGTCTGTATCAGTCTTTAGTAATTTGCTTTTGATTCATAATTTCTATAATAATACAGACTTTCCCGCAGCCTGAGATCGTTTATCGCCACTTGTTTTGCGGAGTTTTGCTAAAGTCGCTGCCGTCAGCTGAGTGGAAATTACATCATATAATTACCGCAGAAATAATAACGAATCATTTTAGAAATATATTGTCACGGCACAAAAAAGCACAAACAAAATACAAACGTTTTCTACAATTTTCTGCCTGTTTTGAGGCTATTTAACATTTTGAGGGGCTGGATGACGTCATCGGTCAAAAATAAAACTGCAAATATCTTAAGAACCAGAATTGCACAAATGAAACTTTTTGCAGCACAAAACACCACAAATGAAGCACAAACGATTGGCATAGTTTTTGTGTAGGTTTGACTTTGATGGGGGTAACTTCATGGAGGTACTCAACTGGAGTTTTGATCGATGTTCTAATGCTGTTTTCTTGACCTGGAGTAGAGTTTTGTTTCATTCACACATGTTTAACTCAAATATCCTCCATATTTAGGCGGAGTTCTTCTCTCAAACTGAAAGCACTTGTGACAGTTGTGATGTCATGTGGTAATACAGGAAGTGCTCTATTATGTTTTTAGACTCCATGCACTGTCACTAGAATTATTTGGATGATTTCAGACCTGGAATTGTCCATTTCTACTGAACTAAAGGTAAAAACGTAGCTGTTAACTTGAAAACTACCACTTCATTACAGATAATAATGGGTTACTCAATGTGTGAATGAAACAAAACACAACTCCGGGTATGTTTTTGATTATAACACTGCTTAAAGCTCACAAGAATTCATTTTGTGTAATATAGGAACCTTAAGAAACTGGGTCTCATTTTTTCTTTTTTCTTTTTTAAATGCATTTTACACTGATTTACGCTGAGCCAACAAAAAATAAAAAGCAGCTTGGATGAGTTGCGAAACAGCTTCGACCTAAATAAACGTTTGTCCAGTTGACCAATTTAATTTCTCCTTTCCGATGTGTTGTAAAAGTTTTCAGCTTGTCCAAGAAAGGGTGGAAGCAAAAGGAAGGACACCAACCGGATGTCTTAAGGAGGTTTATTTACCGTCAATAATACAGGCCCAAGAGGACTTGAAAAGAGAACATAGTCTGATTCCAAAAGGGAAAATAGTCTGATATTTGAGTGTTCAAGCCTCTTTGCTCCATGCTTCCAAAGGAGGATTAATAAAGCAAGACTGGGGGACACTATGAAGGCCAGAAGACTCCAGCTAGTCAGCATTTCAAGACTATGAAGGCCTGTAGGCATGAGTTAGACAGCATTTAGTGAGACTATGAAGGCCACTAGGAACCAGTTAGAGTGGATTTAGAGACTATGAAGGCCAGTAGACTCCAGCTAGTCAGCATTTAGAGACTATGAAGGCCAGTAGACTCCAGCTAGTCAGCATTTAGAGACTATGAAGGCCACTAGACACCAGTTAGACAACATTTAGAGACTATGAAGGCCACTAGGCACCAGGTAGACAGCATTTAGAGACTTTGAAGGCCAGTAGGCTCCAGCTAGTCAGCATTTAGAGAATATGAAGGCCAGTAGACTCCAGCTAGTCAGCATTTAGAGAATATGAAGGCCACTAGACACCAGTTAAACAGCATTTAGAGACTATGAAGGCCACTAGACACCAGTTAAACAGCATTTAGAGACTATGAAGGCCACTAGACACCAGTTAGACAACATTTAGAGACTATGAAGGCCACTAGGCACCAGGTAGACAGCATTTAGAGACTTTGAAGGCCAGTAGACTCCAGCTAGTCAGCATTTAGAGAATATGAAGGCCACTAGACACCAGTTAGACAACATTTAGTGACTATGAAGGCCATTAGGCACCAGGTAGACAGCATTTAGAGACTTTGAAGGCCAGTAGGCTCCAACTAGTCAGCATTTAGAGACTATGAAGGCCACTAAACACCAGTTAGACAGCATTAGAGACTATGAATGCCAGTAGACATGAGTTAGACAGCATTTCGAGACTATGAAGGTCACTAGGCACCAGTTAGTCAGCATTTAGAGACTATAAAGGCCAGTAGACTCCAATTAGTCAGCATTTAGAGACTATGAAGGCCAGTAGGCACCAGTTAGTCAGCATTTAGAAACTATGAAGGCCAGTAGACTCCAATTAGACAGCATTTAGAAACTATGAAGGCCAGTAGACACCAGTCAGTCAGCATTTGGAGATTATGAAGGCCAGTAGGCACCAGTTAGACAGCATTTGGAGATTATGAAGGCCAGTAGACACCAGTTAGTCAGCATTTGGAGATTATGAAGGCCAGTAGGCACCAGTTAGACAGCATTTAGAGACTATGAAGGCCAGTAGACAGCAATATGCCGCAATTTAGATAGTGGTATGCCAAGATCATGGTCTAAATGTAGCTTTTGTGATTCAATGTTAAACTGAGATGTATGTGGAGGATAAATGACTTAAATTCTTTTACACCATGGATTCTACCTGGACTACTGAGGGATTCAACACGCAAAAAAAAAAACAACAACATAAAAATAGCATCTTAATATTCATGTATTTTTATAGTAGTGCAATATTTTAGTTTGATTACAGATCCCATAAAAGACCTAAAAGTCCCATCCACTACAGGAGGCAGCGTGGCGTGTTAGCGAGAGCTGACAGTGAGCTACAGTGGCTGGTCCAGGGTCAGTGCTCCTCTGCTCAGTACCGTGTGTTTCAGCGCACAGGCTAACGGCTAACGGCTAACGGCCCGCTGGAGGCTGTAATTGAATTGGTCTGATGGATGACCGCACTGAGAGGTGGACTCACAAATACCTGCCCTAACCTCGGATCGACCATAATATAACCATAATTTTCCTACTGACAATATAGTGAAATGACTATTTATTTATTTTTTATTTGAATAGGGACAAATAGAAAAACATCTGATCTGCTGTAAGTATCGCAGTCTTTATAGCCAAGGCTAATTCGCAACATGTGTCCCCAGAAGGACTTTTGAACTGTTCATTAAAAAGATCTGGGATTATTCGAAGAAAAAGCAACAAATACAGTGAATTTGTCAAGAGAATCAAATCAAAACCTCATAATCTCACACACATTTCACTCACTCTCATATGGAAGATCATTTATTCCATTGGATTTAGAATTTTAAAAACCGCTGAATTTCTCACTGAATTTTTTAACTCTGAAAAAAGATTGAAGAAGTTTGAATTATTCTTATTCTGAATTTTATTTGTTGAAATGAGAATTAAGTATACTTTTACAATATGTTTCAAATACAGAATAAAAATTTCACCTTCACCCATATTCAGCACATATACAGTATTTTCATGCAATTTTGGATTTTTACACTGAAAATATCTCTAATCTAATCAGGTTATTCATCTTGTTTTCAGATTTATTATCTATTTACTAGTCCTGAGACTGCGTCATTCTAGTCTAGAGGTCGTTTATTTTAAGAGAACTTGTCAAGTAAAATGATCTGTTCACGCAGCAAAATCATTTTACTACTTTTAAGTAATTTTCTGATAGATTTAAGTCTTTATATCAGGCATGTTCAAACTATGGCCTGGGGGCCAAATGTGTCCCTCAGACCAATCCTTTTGGCCCTCAGGCTTCCAGGTGAATTGACCCATACTACTGCAAGTAGTACTTTTTACTGCATGTTTTTGAAATCTACGTTGTGAAATGTAGTGTGTCCTTTTGAGGGTTTAAGCTTGAACAAAGGTCTGGAGGGTCATTCAAAACTGTTCTGATCTGATCTGGGTTTTAATTGTGTCTTAATTTTTGGCAGTGTTCTCTCTGAATTTTTATTGTTGAATGTGACGGCTTGAGAACATTTGTGCTGATTATTTAAAAGGTGATTTTTAAAAAATATATATATTGAATTTTAAACACTTTGAAAATGTACACTTAAAATTTCAGCAACTCAAGTTCAGTTATCATGAAAAATAATTCAATCATGCTTTTTCTAAGAATCTAAAAAATATTTCAAAACTTAATATAGTTCTGGTCTGCAGTGGTTAGTATAGGTGGTTTAGCCCTGGTTCAGTCTTGGTTTATTCCTGGTTTATTCCAGTTTAGTCCTGGTTTAGTCTTGGTTTAGACCTGATTTAGTCCCGATTAGTCCTGGTTGAGTCCTGTTTTAGTCTAATTTGGTCCTGGTTTTGTCCAGTTTAGTCCTGGATACTGGACTAAAGGTAAAAGTAGCTGTTAACTTGAAAACTAGCACTTCATGACATCACAATGTGAAACAGCATTTTGAGCTTTGGAGATGTAGACAGACTAATAATAAAGAAATACTCAAACATGTGTGAATGAAACAAAACACAACTCCAGGTATATTTTTATGAGGTAACAACATTCTAGCATGACTTAAAACTCATAAGAATCAATTTTACATAATATAGGACCTTAAAGATAAATTTTAAAGAAAACAAAATCTGATCCTACTATATTTGTATTGTATGTAGTAAATGTAAGTGAAAGGTGATTATTTTAAACTGCATTGAGTTTACTGTGTCTCTTGGCTGTACCAGTGCTCTATTGACCCACATCCTCGTGCTACTACAGCGAATCCTCCCGTGTGCAAGATCTGCGGAGGGGGGCGTCCTAAAAACACCACACATCTGCTGACTGATGCAAAGCTTGAATCTCTCATTACACTAGTTATCTGTCCACAGACCAAAGCCAAGTCACTAACTACAAAGAGCTTGCTGATTTGTCATGTCTGAAACTGAGAAGGAAAATGGTGTTTGGTGGTCGAAGTGGCCTCATTCTTCAGGTCACAAGATCACCAGTAGGGCTGTCAGATGTATCGTAAATTAGACCATAATCAATGCTAAAACTCATATTGAAGCTAGTTACTCATTTGTGCAAGTATTAATACTAAAAAAGCTATGTTCAGACTGCAGCCTGAAGTGACCCAAATCCGATTTTTTCGCCCGTATGCGACCTGTATCTGATCTTTTAATGACCGAGTTTTTCAAATGTGACCCAGGCCACTTGGATATGGATATAAAACCGATACATATCCGATCTTTTGACATGCGGCATCAGTCTGAACGGACACGTCGCATTCGTCCGATCTATAGTTCTTTTCTGCCTCACAAAACGCCACGGCCAAAAACCTCATTCTCCTCCTTCTCGATCTCCTCCTTAAAGCAAATAAGATGTACAAGTTCTGGCTCTGGAACGACAGCAACACTAAAATCGCTCAATGTTCGTGTCCATGTTTAGGCACTGATCACTGATCAAATTCGCCGCGTGTGACGTCGTCGTGTCCAGGGCTCATGCGGGACACTTTTAGGCTTTAAATTTCACTCTGGAGATCACATACAAGTCACATTTAATTGGAAATGTGAATGACCTCGCAAAAAATCTGAATAGAACATTCAGCCCTGCAATCTAAACATAGCCAAAGTCACATTCACCGTACAGAAATGAAGCTTTCCTGAATGTCTTTAGAATGATCTTGAGTTGTATCAGAACAAGTATAAGAGCACATAGACTAGTATACACCCATGGAGCACTATGGAACCTACCTGGACCACTGAGGGATTGTAATTAGGGATGGGACATTAATTATGATTAATTAATTACAAAGAAAATCATGCAAACAATGTTAACGCAGTTTGCATGCCAAATAACGCAGAACGTTTGTCAGTGCACCATGTCGTGGTACATCAATTATACTGACAGTTAGGACAGCAATCCATAAGCGTGACATGAAAATGCTCTGGGTCTACTGCACTTTTTATACTTATTATAACATAAGTGCAATATTTATTTAATACAGTGAAATGTTTTAACTGGGTGCAATATATATCGCAGTGCAATATTTAATAATGTGTAACATATAGTCATAGTGCAATATTTAACACTGTGCAATATTTAAAAACAGGGCAATATTTTAATATTTTGATTCAATGCAGTATTGATACTGTGCAATAGCTGATTGAGTGCAATATTTAAAGCAGTGCAATATCTACTCGACTGAGTGGTGTAGTCTTGGGTGTCTCAGCTTATTTATTCTATTGTATACTGAGTGTAAATGTACCACGTATATGTCTGTATTGGAGGGTGAGTTGCTTTTAATCTCCTTGTGCATGTGTATAGTGTGAATTGTACAAATGTAGAGTGACAATAAAAGTAAATTAAATTTCTATTTCAAAACTACCCGATGAAAGTATTGACAAAGATGTTGTTTATTGCAAACTGTGCAGAAAAGAGTTTGCAGATCACAGAAGCGCCTCAACCCTACAACACCATCTAAATACAAAACACATCACAGCAGCACAGAAACTGCTGGAGCTGTTGGTGGAGCAGTTCTGGTCTGAGTACAAACAAGATGTGTCAGCGCCCACAAATGACTGGCTTCAGGAAGAAAATGAGTAAATGAGTAAGGCAAATATATTGTTACATGATTAACTGAGATGAATTACTTACAAAGCCTTTAATTAAGAAGATTTTTTTTTATCAAGTCCCAGCCCTAATTGTAATATAAAAGAAAGTACTACAATTTAATGTTGAAAATCACATTCTATTGTCTAAAGAAAGAGTGTTTTTAATTATTATTGTGTTCTTGGAATCGTTATTGAGTCTTTTCTTAAATATAAACCTTTCGTCAGTCAGACTCGGCACATTTGGCATTTGGAGTCCCACCTGAACAGACCTCTCCTCGTCCTCCTCGTGTTCCTGCTGATCGGAGACTGATGACATTTCACACAGCGTTTGGTGGAGCTTGTGGCCTCAGAGAATTTGTTCTACATTTGTGACATTGTGACATTTTATTTCAGCATGTATTTTGGTCAATTTAAAGATATTTTACACTAAATACAACTTCCGGTCCAAATATAATATAAGTTATTATTGGACATGCATAAAGTTAGTCGCATGATGATTCAAACCAACTAACTTACTGCTGTCGTGTCCCTGAGCAAGACAACTCAACCACATTATTGCTTTTTCTAAATAATTGTGTGTGTGGCCAACAGGAAGGGCATCTGGTTCAAAAAGATCACTGTACAACTCCATGAATAAGATGAGGTCAAACCAAACTAAACCTGGGCTGATCCAGAATAGCTAAATCAGCATTTAAAGGGTTTGTACCAGATTTTTTTTTTCTATGAATTTCAGTACAGTACAGATATTGTACAAACATAGGATGGCCAGATTTTCAAAATAAAATACGGGTACATCCTGGTTTGGGTTGGTTGGTAATAATAAAACTGTGAAACGAGTGCGTAATTAAGAAAAAATGTTCTGGACTTGGCACTAGTGTGAGTCAGTATAGGCACATTTTCTTTGTGATTTGGTCATTGTTAAGCAGCTTTTCTGTATTTTGCCTGAACAAATGACAGTTTCTGCCTCTCTTTACTGACATCTGAGACTTTTCTTGTATAAAACTGGGACAAATAATGGATAAATCTGCCGGGACAGGGGACACAGGGCTGAAAACTGGGACTGTCCTGGGTAAATGGGGAGTCTGGTCACCATATATAAGCAGCTAGCAGTAAATAGCCGTAAATATCAATGCTGTGTGCTGTCTGCATCTAATTATTAAGTGTTTTAATGTCCAGTAATCAGGAAGTGCATGTTAGCGTAAGCATTATCATAAGTGCAAAACTCTGGGTTCTGGCTGGGGTTTAGTAGTGACCATTCAGACCAGAGAATGTCCTTTTAGGTTTAAGACAACTGGATTTCAGCATCGAATCTGGCAACACAAATGAGTCATGTGGAGCTTATTCTGCTTTCTGATTGGATAATCATCTTGAGAACCAAAACACTAAATCATAACATAAATATCTTGGACATTGTGACATAATTAAGAATAATACAGCTTTTAATTGTTATTAGTAAAAGCATGGTTTGATTTGAACATGTTTACCTGTGATAGGCCACATTTATGGAATTTAAAATCTAAATATTAAAGGTGCACTATGTAACCTATTGTTTTGTATGGAAATGCCATTGATCTGCGTGGAATGTTCCACAGTGTAACTTTAAACAGGTCTACATTACATTTATTCAGTTACAGGTGGTTTTATAGCTCAAAAATACCTAAAAACAGACATTCTGACTGTGAGCGGGCTCGCCTCTCCACAGATCTGCCCAGTAACTTGGTCTGGTTTGTTCTCTATGAAGAAAGAATGGTTTAATGCCATACTGTGAAACATTCCAAAGAAACATGTCCATGAAGAAGAGCATTTGACGGACCCTCCACCAGAAAAGTTACACAGTGCACCTTTAAGTATAAATTCAGCACAAGAATAAACAAATATACTTTCCTCCTGTTGTTCTTGGGCTCTTTTCTTTTGAGAGAAAAGCTGTTTTGGCAGCAGGGAGGACATTGCCTCATAAAGCTGTTGCTGCTTAAGCCTTCCCATATGTCCTGGATCCAAACATCAGTAAATCTGAAGCTAACATCTCTGGACTAATGCAGGATCAGGAGACAGTCACTAGAGCTATCTGTACGACTGCAGGCGTGCACGGAGCTGTGGTGCACGTGCACCCCCATGGAAAAGAGAGGGAGGAAGAGAGAGAGAGATTTTATGGAAACAACAGCAGGCACATTCTTTCCTATTTTGGACTTCAGGTAGACTCTCTGTGCCCCCGCTGGTCACATGCTTAAATCTGAGAGATGCATATGAGTTATCTGCATTATGCAAATACAGACAGGACTACATTAACCACAATCCTTTGCTCCATTTCAGTGTAGCCAGCATGAAGAAAGTTATTAAGGCCTTATCCAATAATATGACAGCAATAATTACACTTAAAAGCTTGTCAAAGAGAAAGCAGAAAGTCTCCAGTGGCTTGATCCTTCCCACACAAACATCACACCAAAGCCTGATTCACACACAGTGTTTACCTGCAGAAGACGCCCATCCCCTCCAGCAGGTAGCACTGTCCTCCGTTCAGGCAGTAGTTCTGCTGCAGGTCACAGGGCGAGCGGCAGCTCCCATTCACCCTCTGGTAGCCCACCCTGCACCCGCCCCGCCCGTCAGAGCCGTCCACAGGCTGGGCAGCAGGGGGCGCCACCACAGGGCCACCCATGCCAGCCCGGCCCACTCCGGGCAGGAAGGAGCTGGGCCCAGGGAGGCGGGATCTGGTGCGGGACAGCCGGAGGTCCACGTCACTCTCATAGGCGTCGGTGGTGGTCAGGTAGTAGTCTTCAGCAGTAGGAGAGACGCCGTCGTCGTAGGGCGTCAGGTAGTCATAGTTGTCCGGTATGGCCCAGGACGTGGGGTCGCCCCCCTGCAGCTCATGAGCCTGAGAGGACGGAGAGGGCGGGGCTAGGTCTAAGCCACGCCCATGGGAGGAGGGGTCAAAGAAGTCTACATGCAGGACGTCCTGGCTGGGGGGGTTGGTGGAGGGAGGGGGCGTGGTGGTGGTGAAATGGTCCAGATTGAAAACAGCCGTGTCTTTGTTGTGGATCCAGGGCGGGGCAGTGTGAAGCTCCTCCTCCTCCTCCTCTGGCTCCTCCCCCTCCGTCACTTCCTGTCCGTGTGAGTTGCTAGGCAGCAGGTGCTCTGTCTCCGCTGAATCAGGGTTGATCTGAGATGGGGCTGCGGCCTCTACAGCCGGGACCACGGGCTCAGAGAACATCCCACTGCCCTGGTCTGTGTGCCCGTCCTGCTCACCTGCTCGGGGCAGACGACCTCCTCGAGGGCTAGTGGTGCTCACGGTGTTGGGACCGGCTGGGGCGCTCACTCCGGTTACCGTGACGATAGACTCCACAGCCTTCTCTGGCTCCGCCTCCTGGGGCAGCAGGGACGTGAGGTTGGCTGAAATCTCCGGCTCGGTGCCATTGGGTAGAACTTCATTACCTAAAAAACAGATCGACAGAAACATGCATCATTATTTTTGTTGCTACAGATTTGACTGCGCGGTCACTTAACAGTTAGCACTCTCGCCTCACAGTGAGGTCATCTCTCACCAGTCTCTCACTTTCTGTTTAAATGTAAGAAGGTCTGGAACCAGACCACAGAGCGCAGTAAACTGTCCAACTTTGGACAATTTTAATAACAGCACGTCTCAAATACAGAAGACATTTCCACTCCAATGTTCTCATAACTTTCAGAACCAGAGGAAAGAAGGTCTTGGGTTTGATTCCCAGACCTGAGAGAACATTTGTGGGCAGTGTGACGGGTGCTTAAGAATTCCTTTGATGGGGTTTTACTTTTGGAGTTCTTCACAATTTGATAATCATTAGCAAAATAATAATGCAATCGTGAGTTTTGAGCAAGAACTAAATCTACAAAAATATATTTACAAAACATGCAAGACTTTCAGTGAATTATTAACTGCAAGTCAAAAATAAAATGACTAAAATCTGCAGCACTTAGCCATGCTTTTAGACTGGTCCATGTTCAGAGAGGTCCTAAAATAGACACTTGGCTTCTTTAGCAGGACCTGTTTGAAGCACGTTTTAGCAGAGAACTACAGCACAGGGCTAAAAGTAACAGACCAATAATAATGGATCACTCAAACATGTGTGAAAGATGAGGAAACATTATAACAAGTCTTAAAGTTCACAAGAGTTGGTTTTGTGTAATATAAGACCTGGTTTAGTTCTCAAGTAGTTCTGGTTCAGCCTTTCACGGTTAACATGATAAATCCTTAAGACCTCCAATGAGAAGACAAATCAACTGTAAGACTGTGAATCCTTTATCTTTAAAGGTGACAATATAAGATCTTTAATAGAACTTATTTTACTCTAGTTTTTCAGGTAAAGCAATAAGATCTCCATGGAGACAAATAGACAAATTTTAACGTTTCTCACTGCCAAAAAAGTATGTAATAAATAGAACTGTGTAAATAATCATGTTACTTTTAGAAGGAGTAATCATTTGTCAGTAATAAGAGTTTTCTGATCAGCACCAGTCCTCACAAATACAAAAACAGGAGATGTGTGAGTGGGGTGACAGACAGGGGTAATTGGGGTCAGTCCTGGCCCCGCCTCGGCCCCTCGTGTGTGGGTGCAATTGTTTTGGGGTTAACGCAGGGCCCCCCAGGACAATTATGTTAGTTTTTCAATTCACATTTCAGTCTTTTGGTCAGTTCTTCTGGACAAGTTTAAAATGTGAATCCTGTTTGATTATAACATACAGTATCTTAAATCCAGAGATAGATTAGCCACTACTCGAGTCAAAGGAAAGACAATTTAAACATAATATTACTCAAGTAGAAGCACAAGTAGTGGAGTGAGTAGAAATTCCTCAAGTAAGAGTAAAAGTATTTGGGAAAATGACTTCTCAAGTAAGAGTAAATGCCTTATTTCAAGTTAAAGTCATTTGAAGGCAAAAAAAAAATCTGTTATTTTCAAAGGATATACCCAAAAATGAGACAAATCAAATCTGATGGAGCAGCGCCTACGAGGGGGGTCCCATTTCTGCTGGGCCATGTGAAGATTGAGACTGAACCCCCACCCTGTGTCTCAACCCAGCTGACCGGCCTCATCTCCATATAATAAACTCTTTTCGCTTCACACAGGTGTTGTCCTTGCTAGTGATTATTACTTAAGTAGAAGGACAAGTAGTGGACCAAGAAATTACTCAAGTAAGAGTAAAAGTATTTGGGAAAACTACTACTCAAGTAATAGTAATTTGAAGACTACACATTAAACGTTGCAAAAAGTCTGTTATTTTCAGAGGACAGACCCCAGAATGAGACAAACTAAATCAAATCTGAAGGAGCAGTGCAAGAAACACAAATGCTCAAATCATTTCTGTCAACATAAAGCTTTTGTCACTAGAATTATTTGGAAGTGCTAATCTTTACTAAAGGTAAAAGGAACTGTTAACTTGAAAACTACCAAACCAAAAAGGAATCATCAGGGAGACTCACCAGAACACAAAAAGACACAGCAGAGCAGGAAAACCTAAAAAAATTGAGATGGTGAAAGGGTCATTGGATCAGGGAGACCATTTAAGGAAACAAAGCACGGAAAGCATTAACCATGATGACGGAGCGTTTCTCCTTTCACACACCTGGGACAGTCTTCTCTACAGAACACCGGGTGACGGGAGGCCTGGTCCAGAGTCCTGCACGGGTCTGATTGTAACAAACCACACCCGCCCGTACCCGTCATACCTCAACCCATTTTACGACAGAATTGAAATAAAGTTCCCGATCTGACCTGCTACAAATACACACCGACACCCAAATGAATCAGACTTGAGTTTAGTCGAAGTGTTGGCCACAACTTTACTCTCTCCACTCGCTAATTTTGTTTTCAGCTCAGGACATCGCATGTGCGGTTTAAAAATTAGGGTGGCAGGGATTTGCGGGAATGTGCATGTGCAGCAAAAAGATATAGGCCCTTTTAGTGTTGGTAACGTAGGGTCAGTTGCTCACACATTTTGGCAACAGAAGTACGGCAGAACTCAGCAGTTGGTCAATCTCTGTGAAAGGATTGTCATCAAAAGATCGAGAATATTTTCTCAACAACTTGTGTCTGACTGCCAGATCCTTGTGCGATCAGTGAGTAAACCTTTAAAACATAAGTCCGGCGGTAGAATATCGATTCTGACAACCACACACAGAACAACCAGACATTTTGGTGCTGGAAATGTTTTTATCTCCGTCTTCTTCTGTCTATGTTCAGTTTGAATGAATCAGACTGGAGAACAAGCCACTTCTGTTGCCAAAAAATGTGCATGCAGCTTTTTTTTAATCATTTCTGCCCTAAAAGGGTCTATGGATTTTATATTTAATCATCTTGGCAATGGCATTTTTGCATTTCACTAAAATACAGCCCTGTTTTTTGTTTGCACATGATGTTTTGTAAACTGAGGATTAGACCCGCGCTCTCCTGCGTCCGACCCGAATCAAACCCAAACCTGCATCCGACACAGCACAACATTTTCCACCCGTTTCATAAAAATTTGGGGTTCACTCGTCAGGTATTTCCGAACCCGTACCCGAACCCATCCAGGACTGGTCAGTCAGAGCGAACTGCCAGGTCCATCAGGCTGACCACGCCTACAGGAAGTAACAACAGCTGCTATAAAGCACATCACCACCAACACCGGGGACAGTTCTGACAAAGGCAGCAGCAGCTAGGTGAACACACTTTACTGTATTGCGTTAAAAAGAAGTTATTTAAAACTACCACGTCATAACATAAGATGGAACAGAGCGTTTTGAGCTTTGGAGATGTACAGACTAATAATAAAGGATCACTCAAACATGTGTGAATGAAACAAAACACAACTCTGAGCATGTTTTTGAGGTGGTAACAACATTATAACATGACTTAAAGCTCACAAGTGTAATTTTTTTGTAATATAGGACTTTAACGCTTTACTAAATCCATTTGTAACACCATAACACAACATTACTCTTGCTTTGACCACGGTGTCTGTTTAACACCGATGACAAAGGGAGAAGCCTGCGAACATGGGGGGGGGGCTCTGATTGGCCACGGCAGCTTGTAAAGTAGATGCTGATTGGTCATGACAGTTGACCCAGACCGTGGACAATGGACAGTGTGTGTGGGAGAGAATTACACCACAGTGGACAGACAGAAAGCTCTAAAGGTAAATATATTGCTGGCATTTCAACTTCACTTGTAGCCCTGGCATTTGACTCTTGTGAGCTTTAAGTAATGTAATAATGCTGTTACCTCATAAAAACATGGAGTTGTGTTTTCCTGTGTTGAAGAAATCCTTTATCTGTCTGCATCTCCAAAGCTCAAAATGCTCTGTTCCACCTTGTGATTTCACCTTTTGTTCAGTAGAAATTGGAAAAACTCAGAGCAAAACTTATCCAAATGATTCTAGTGAAGGTGTATGGAGTTTAAAAACACAATGGAGAACTTCCTATATCACCACATGACATCATAAGGTGGAGTATTTTCAGTTTGAGAGAAGAATTCAGTAAAAATATGCAAGGTTTGTGTGAATGAAAAAAAACACAACTCCAGGTCTGCTTTTGAGGAGGTCACAATATTCTAATGTGGCTTAACACGCAAAAGAGTTAATTTTGTGTAATATCAGACCTTTAATATTGATCACACTGTCCAGAGCAAGAAAACAAGCAAAAAAGTTGCCAAAAATGAATGATAAATATCCGAGTGAATTCTACAACAGCCAACAGCCATGGCAACAGGTGGAAGTGAGGACAGCAATTTCACACTACATTTTTGCACAGGTAAGGAGGGTAAAGTGTGCAGTACAGTTCAGGAAAAGCTATGGTTGGTTTGATAGAGGTCAAGTATATGAAGTTTTTGATCTGAACCTTACATATTATCTATACTGTACTACATATGATCAATTATGGTTGCCAAAAGGATTGAAAATTTGATACTAATCAATACTAAAACTATCATCGAAAGTAGATATTCATTTAAGCAAGTATTGGTACTAAAAAAGTGATATTCAGAGATCAGAAATGAAGCTTTCCTGAGTAATTTTAGAATGATCTTGAGCTGTATCAGAACAAGTGTAAGAGCAAAGACTAGTACAGACGAGTATACCCTCCCAGGTGCCTTCTAACCTGCTCCTCTCTGCATCTGGAACTCTACCTCTCCTCTTTCTCTTCTTCGTCACATAAATCCTTTCATCCGAGGCTCCACAGGTGGCGGGATGCAGGACGGATCTGTTGCCATGGAGACGCTCCCGGCCTGGTAACCGTGGGTAACGGAGGATGCGGCGGATGGCGGCGGTTCAGAGACAGGAGGAGATTGTGTTTGTGTTTGCACAGTGGAAATAGATGGATTCATTCTTACTCACAGCACTTTAAAGGGGCCATGTTCTGTTTTATAATCTCTGTTCTAATGTCGTTTCCTCACCGCAAACACACCTGACGTTTAACACACGAACCCAACATTTACTTCTCCCAAACAGAAAACACTCTGTTCCACCTTATGATGTCATGTGGTAAAACAGAAAGTACTTCAGTGTGATTTTACACACACACACACACACTATCCTCAATGACATCATCACTATCACCTTGATCTCCTCTCTCCTAGACTGTACCATCTCTGGCTTTCAGTTGTTTCTGCATCCAGTTATGAAGCATTTTTATTCTCCGAGAACCAGGAAGTGTGCATTAGCATGGTAGTTGTTGTTAGCATTATCGTGACGGCAAAACTCTTGGCTTCTAAATAGTTGGATACTTCATGTAAGTGGGGAATAACGGGACCAGTGTTTAATGAACTAGTTCTGTTATGTTTTTCACAGTAAAACTCTGGCACAGCTCCTTTAAAAGGTTTTTTTTTTTCACTTTTTATGTATAATATGAATTGTTAACCCATTATAATCACCATGTTAGCTTTTATCATTTTGAAAACCTTATATTCAGCAAAAACAACATTAAAATATGTCATCAATTTCATTTCATTTTGGACGCTGCGTCACCCCTCCCTTTGCTCCCGACAGAATCCTGCACAGGTTCAGGTACCTGCGGATATTTGATGGGTGAACCGCAAATTTGAATGAAACGGGTGAAAAATGCTGTGTTGGATGCGGGTTTGGGTCGGACGCAGGAGAGCGCGGGTATTATGTGCGAATAAAAAACTGTATTTTAGTGAAATGCAAAAATACCATTGTTTTTACAAGATGATTAAATGTAAAATCCATATGTTTTTTGTTTTTCACATGCACATTCCCAGAAATCTCTGCTACTTTCATTTTCAAACCTCTTATGTGATGTCCTGCAGTTCAAAATGACCCCGAGGAGCTGAAAAGAAAATTAGCGAGTAGAGAGTTTAAAGTTGTCTCTTTTTTGGCTCTTGGACTGATTTTCATTTGGGTGCGGCTCGGGTGTTGGTCTGTATTTATAGCGTGTCGGATCGGGTGCAGAATTTTATTTTAATTGTGTCGGAAAATGGGTCGGGTGCAGATTGAGGTATGACGAGTACGGCCGGGTGCAGTGTGTCAAGTGCAGGACTCTAGCTCTCAACACCGAGTTACTCCCCCTTCAGAGCACTATCGCAACACAATTACCGTGCATCTCACTAATGAAAGTACTTCTCCTCACATCAGGTTCAATGAGGGAATAAAGTTATACCATGACAGAAAGCTCCAAAAAATAGTTTTTGTTTGCCTCCCTCTATTTAAACTAGTTTTGCCTTCACTCCAGCTTGACTAAATGTAGACTGAAGTCACCCATAAGCTCATCTCTTCTTGTGTAACGTTCAGAGTCACAGATGCGAGGGGTTTCTGAGTGCGTCCATGCAGCAAACTCAGCCTCTTCTGCACCGTGCTCGTGATTAAAGCAATTACACATCTCTTCTATATGCACGAATAATACGCAACCTACATACAGTCTCCTCTAGCACAAGCATCCACTCACAGTGATTACAAACGCAGAGACTATTTTCATTATAGCTGACACCATTTCAGCATTTCTATAGTTAGAAGTTGGTAGACGCTCAAAAACATGTTACAGACCTACATACGTTATTTAAAGGGCCTGTGCTCATTTTGTTTTTTTTGTATTTGAGCAGTTCTTGTCTTGCCCCTGCACAGAGCTATTGTATAAGCAGATCTTGAGGTCAAAATAAGTCAGCTGTGTTCTGTTTGCATTAGGGATGGGCATGATTAGTCGATTAATCGATAATTGATCATTAAGAATTTCGTCATCATGTTCATTTTAATCGACAAATCAAATGTAGGTGTCAACACTGGAGTTGTGGCCCCACAGTCCCACATCTCGGCTCTGGCTCCTTGGAGATCACTATATCCCCCAATGAGTGTGTTTACCTGCACATCAGTGTCCCGGTTATGATCAGGTTTTGAGTATCGCCTGTATACGCAGTATCTCCAACGCGACATACGCACAGAGCAGATTCACCAGCCTCATCACATCCTCTGTCACAGAAAGAACACTCATATTCCACTGAGTCGTGTCCTTTAGTCCGACAGAAGCTGAACCACATCAGCACAAGGAAAGAGCTGCTTTTTTCATTTACGCAAATGAGTCATGTGGTTTTAAGTTTTGTTTCTGTAAGATGTAAACAAATGTGCCAAAGCTGCATTAAACACATGATAATCTGACACGGGCTGATATGGCTCTATAGTGGTGATGGTTTATATGTTGTAAAGTTGAGTTTATTTATGGAGATTAGTAAGAGTAATAATAGTGATGATAATTTTAATATAAAATGTTAATGAGTAATTGAAAATCGATCGTTAATTTTCCCACGATCGATTAAGAAACTTTAATTGAATGCCCATCCCTAGTTTGCATCTAATTATAAAGCATGTTCTTATCTGATAATTAGGAAGTCCATGTTAGCATGCTAGTTGTTGTTAGCTTTACCGTGGTTGCAAAACTCTGTGAGAGTTGTGAAAAGCACTTCATAAAAGTTATACTGTAGGTATACGCACATCACTGGTGCAAGGCTGCTACAGTGAACACAGAGAGGTCATGGATCTTCATCAGGTCAAGACATGATGAAGATTCACCCATCGAAACGTCATTTATTTAAAGCAGTTTGGGCTTTGTCTCACTTTCTAAAAGCACTTATAAACTCATCATTTACATAAAAGTGAATATGTGAATATCAGTAAACAAATAGACTTCATGCTCCACAAAACTCCTCATAAATGTTATTGAACGATATAATCATACTTAAATAAAATAAAAGGACAAAGCAATCATGAAGAACAAGTACATGGACATTTTAAATAAACTCAACATGACACTAACAGGCGTCTGAATGCATTTAGAAATCAAATGTTTTTATCTGTTCAAAAGGGAATGCAGGAATTACTATAACAACACTGAAACTCCTCGAGGTAGGGCAACGCAATGACATTTCTGTGTTAAAAACATACTTGTCCCCACTGTACCAGCCTCCTGAGTACTGTGAGTACTATCAAACTGCAGTATGATGTACACACAAGTTCACTGTGTCCTCCCACGTGACATAGTGGGTCAGCAGTATAATACCAACACTTTCTAATGTATGTTCTAATGTTTCCTCATCGCAAACAGACCTGGAGTTATGTTTTGTTTCATTCATGTCAACACTGTTCCACCTTGTAAAAAGTAGATGTGAACTTGAAAACTACCGCTTCATGACATCACAAGGTGGAACAGAGCATTTTGAGCTCTGGAGATGTAGACAGACTAATAATAAAGGATGATTCAAACATGTGCGAATGAAACAAAATACAACTCCAGGTATTGACGTGCCTTGATGAAGACGCAAGTCAAACTGTTGGTGTTTGAGGTGAAATAAAATAACAGCAAAAGTATCAGAGTACCGTCTTAGTACAAGTTAGAGTTTAAGTCACACCACCCAAAAAATACATAATGAATAAGAAAAAAAAAACATATATAAGTTGGATCGAACTTTTTCGGGGGGAGGATTTATTTGATAAAATCAGAGACAGAACAGAGAACAACAGGCTGAACATGTGTCTGGTGTGTTCACGTCACATATGAACAGTTATTCAGAAAACTAGAGCAGAAACAACAGAATAAGTTTACCAAACTCTCCATCTCACTCCAAATCACTAAATCCATTAAATTCTTCATCCTCTGTGTCACTTCTGAGCAACTCCGCCAACTCCAGCTAAATCCAGCTCTGAGTCGTGATTAGCTTTTTTGTTTTCTTCATAGAGTTTCCTCCACTTTTCTCCAGTCAAACACAAGTTTGTCGCTCACTCCAAACTTTCTTTCTGCTGCTCGATTACAGTTTTCAGCTGCAGATTTCAGCACTTGCAGCAGGAGAGTGGCTCTTGCTGCAGGCGACATGTGCAGTAGAGCGAGAAGTGACAGTGGTGCAGGAGTAATAACATGAGGCGGAGCAGATACTGGCACACAAACCTAGAGCGCCCTCTTGTGGCTCTCAGTGTGAAAATAACCAAGCATGTGAAATTACATACTTTATATATAAGTCGCACCTGTGTATAAGTCAAAGGACCAAGCAAACCGTGAAAAAAGGTACTTCTTCTTTCATCTAGTAAGTTATTTTGCCCACTCGGGATCTCCGAAGAGCAGCTGAATGTTACTTCACTTAGTGGTGATCCAGCGAGCACTCCTACTACATCTATTTCTTTGCATTACAACAACAGCAACAACAACAAGAGTCAATTCTGCATAATATAGGACCTTAAAGAACACATATCATGCTGTGGCTGCTAGTTATCATCTATGACACTTGAATGTTTATGCTATAATCTGGACATTTTAAAGTGCAATGTTAATCAAAAGCAACTTAATAAAAGAATCTAGTCCTGTCTTCTGTGTTAGACCCAATGCCCAATGGGAGCTGACATCACTGTAAATGTCTTAACAATGAAGCACAAAAACATGCTGTCGGCCCCTCCTATGGATAGCTTCCCATTTTGTTAGTGAGTAACTGATTTTTTTCGGAAATCTGCAATGATTTTCAGTCCCTTGTGGCTATTTTAACTTTCTTTTTTTCTCATTAAATGTCCCTGATAACCTAAACCACCTGTCAGTTTGAACTTGAGTGAACAGTGACCAGACTCAGATTTTTGTAAAGTTTTTTGAGTATGCTGGATCACTGTCAAGACGATCAGCGTAACACCAAAAAATCCAAACGTGTTTCAACATCACAGTCTGATAAAAACATGCTTCTTCTCCAACCACAGATAACACCCATATTACTGCTTTAAACTGACAAAAACTTACACTACTTACACTTCGATATAAATACTGGGTTTGGTATCTGCTGATACCCAATATTAACCAATAGCATTGTGGGGACTGGAAAAAAGAATTCTATTTCTATTAAAACACAGCTACCTTGCTACAAAATTGTACTAACCCGCTGTGTGTATGTCCTGTATTGTGTCCTCACCTGGTCTGTACTAAATATAACCACACACAAATCTCTCCTTTGCCTTTTTCTGTTATTTCAGTACTTTTCCCAATAAAATACCATAAAATACCAAATAAGAGCCGGGTCCCAATTAACCGTCAGTTCCAGATAAACGCCAAGTCTAATGTATGAGCTGAAGACAGAAGTCTTGCTGCAATAACAGGACGCAGAGCTGATGCTCACAAATAATCGCCCCGGCTCTTATTTGGTATTTTACGGTACTTCGCAATTTGACAAAAACATACTCTACAGATAACACCCACTTACTGCTATAAATCAAAACTTACATTACAAAAAAAGTTGGTTTTGCCATCTGCCGATACTGATATTAACCAATGACACTGTGGGGACTGGAAAAAGAATTCTATTTCTAACAAAACACAGTTTCCTTGCTCCAAAATTGTGCTAACCCGCTGTGTGCATGTCCTGGATTGTGTCCTCACCTGGTCTGTACTAAATATACGCACGCACAAATCTCTCCTTTGCCTTTTCCCATTATTTCAGTACTTTTTCCACAATAAAATAAGCAGGTATTTACATTGTGAGGACTAAAATATGTACCCACACTTATGGGGACCTGCATGTTTTATGGTGACAAAAATCATACTCGATTGCGGCGTCATTAAAATCCAAAATTCGGGATCTTCGAAGAACTGCAGTGTGGGTCTCTTTCCTCTTTCAACAAATATCAGGTCCCCATGACGTAAATGAACGTACGGAAATTAATGTAAGTTGATATATGGTCCCCGAGAAGCACGGAAACCCGCTGTGTGCGAGTGAAGGTGGAGTGAATGTTAATAAGTCACTGCGAGAGGATGGAGGGGCGTGCACGTGGAGAGGAGCGTGCACGTGCAGACAGGCTCATGCACGTACATGAACCCAGTGACTCTCTCCACAAGGACACAGAACACGCTGCACAAAATGGAAAAAGGACCGAAAAAGGACCAAAAAAGGACCGAAAGGATTGCGTCTGCTGTACAGGTCTAATCTATGACAACCATGGATTATTGTGCTATAATTTGTACATTTTAAATCGGAATATTCTTCTAAAACAACTTCACAAAAGAAAGAAGTCTGCTGCGTTAGACATCACGCACGAATCACTCCAAATCCAACTCCAAGAGCGTAAATGAGAAGCGGAAACAGCTATGACGTGGCGAAAACATCTTTTGCGTCATCGGTCTGCTTTAAGTTTTACAAAATTCACAAATGAAAGGTCCTGGGTGTGATTTTGTCCATGTATTTGAGCAAAATGTGTCTTGCCCCAGTGCAGATGTACTGTATAAGCAGCTCTTGAGGTCGAAATAAGTCCGCTGTGTACTTTCTGTATCTAATTATAAAGCAGCAAAGCTCAGAATGCATAAGGTGAGTGAGGAATAACTTTGGACCACTGCAACATGAACTGTTTTGTTTTTCCGTGTTTTAAAACAGTAAAAATATGGGTACAGCACTTTTAAATAGGGTGTACGTACCAGCTTTTTCAGTTTCGATATCGATACTTCGGGTTTTGGCAACTGCGGATACCCGATATTAACCAATACCATAGTGGGGAGTGGAAAAGGAATACTGTTTCTATCAAAATATCCAATGATCCAATTGTGTTATTAATCCAACAAGTAACTGTTGACCTATATGACTAAGTAAATGGTCCCATTCCATCCAATAAAAAGGTCCAAGCAGGATATTGGCTGAACCGATATCATAGAATCAATAGCTCGATTTGGCACCAATAATTGACCACTATCAGTTTCGGTACATCAAGACTTTTAAGAGAATGCATTTGACCCAAAAGTCTCTAAGCAGGTCTATATTTGACATGTTTCTAGCTTGTATTTACCAGCTTGTCAAAGCCTGATCCCGCCAAACCTCAGAAGGTCAGCAGGTCCAGGCCTGGTTAGTACTTAAATGGGAGACCACTGGGAAAATCAGGGGCCACAGTGGGGCAACAGTGGCAAAAACTGTTGTGTCCTAAAGCTGGATGTACACTGTGTGATTTTTGGCCCTTTTTGAGCTGATTTTTCACACTGAGTTTTGGCTTAATCGTGTGGCTTTGTGTACTATCAATTCACCTTTATTGCCACTGTCACAAGTACAACGAAATTTGTTAGTGCATCCGTAGTTAGACACCAATACATGGGATAATCAGAACCTATTCATACCTCACGACCAGCTCCAGACAATCGTAGGTCGCAAGAATATCAAACCTGTTTGAAATCCAGTCGCCTCTCATGACGGTTTCACTGTTGAAATAGTTTGTATAGTGCAGGGGTGTCCAAACTTTTTTCATCAAGGGCCACATATTAAAACACAGACCAGCGTGAGGGCCGAGGGTCATAGACTAGTGGTCAAAACAGTGAGTAATTCAAATCTGTGCATTTATAACAGGTTTGAATGACCCTCCAGACCTTTGTTCAGGCTTAGACCCTCAAAAGGACACACTACATTTGCTGAATCAAGGTAGATTTCAAAAACATGCAGTAAAAGGTACTACTTGTGGTGGTATGGGCCAATTCACTTGGAAGACTTTGAGCTTTTAAACCCTGCAATTTGGTTGTACAGTTTGAGCTGGAGGTGAGTGTCAAATATCCCAGTATTAGGCAACATACTTCGCCCACATTTCCTAGTAAGAATGTGGTGTTTGTGAGTGTTGGTGGTGGTTGGAGGGGCCGATGGTGCAGACTGGCAGCCTCACTTCCGTCAGTCTGTGGCTACAATAGTATCTTGCACCACTAATTGTAGATTGAATGAATCATACTCTGTTAAGCGTCTTCGAGTGTCAAAAAAAAACGCTCTACAAAACTGATCCATTATTATTTACACCGTCCTCATCTCACCCTAACTTATCTAACTCTTGAGACTTTCTTTTGTCCCACTCATATGCAAATGTCCATCCAAGGAGAAGTATGAGGGACACTGCCCACTCAGCACTCAAGCTCATTACGGCAGCAGGTTGACCCACGCCACCTGAACGCACCACCGCCGACGCAGCCAAGAAACACCGAGCGCGACGTCGAGCGACCTTCTCTGTGCTAACATATGGACTCTGGGCAGGTGGGACTTAAGTACGTGTGGACAGCTCAAAGACGCAAGACGCAAGAGAAATGTTTTTGCTTTTTCGTTTTTTTTTACTTTGAAATGTTGAATTTTTAAGATCTGCATGCAACTTTAATGCGTTAACTCATTAATACTGCAGAAATCACCAATGTTTTTCAATCAAGTGTCATATTTTTAGCTTCCGTTTTTCCTCGTAAGCAGCTAATCAGTTTGTTTTGGTACATTTGACCTCTGCTTGTCCCTGATTGGCTGATCCACCTGTCAATCATAACCACCCTAACCATTGAAAGTATTGGAGAAGAGTGTTTCCTGGACAGACAGTGGTTTAAATTAGGTTCAGTAATATAGTTTATGGTCTGTATTTTCAGATTTTCGCAATATTTCAGCTCTGGTTTGTTCTCGTGACAGATTTAACTACACCTTTACAGTTTTATTCGATTAGTGCACTGAAGCATTTCACTTTTGGCACAAATTGCTCCATTCTTTCTGCCCTTTTTGTGCTCGTCTGATTTCACGGACCATACAGCGCCGCCTGGATAACGCCGTAAACCTGTCCACTCCTCCTCTGTCCTCTCCTCTGTCCTCTCCTCTGTCCTCTTCTCTGTCTCCTCCTCTGTCTCCTCCTCTGTCCCCTCCTCTGTCCTCTCCTCTGTTTCCTCCTCTGTCCTCTCCTCTGTCTCCTTCTTTGTTTCCTTCTCTGTCTCCACCTCTGTCTCCTCCTCTGTCCTCTCCTCTATCCTTTCCTCTGTCCCCTCCTCTGTCCTCTCCTTTGTTTTCTCCTCTGTTCCCTGCTCTGTCTCCTCCTGTCCCCTTCTCTGTTTCCTCCTCTGTCTCCTCTGTCCCCTCCTTTGTCCCTACCTCTATATTCTCATCTCTCCTCTGTCCCCTTCTCTGTCCCCTTGTCTGTCCTCTCCTCTGTCCTCTTCTCTGTCTCCTCCTCTCCTATGTCCTCTCCTCGGTTTTCTCCGGTCCTCTGTCCCCTCCTCTGTCTCCTAATCTGTCCTGTCCTCTCCACTGTCTCATCCTCTATCCTCTCCTCTGTTTCCTCCTCTGCCCTCTCCTCTGTCCTCTCCTCTGTCCCTTTATCTGTCCTTTCCTCTGTCCTCTCTTCTGTCTCCTCCCCTGTCTCCTCCCCTGTCTCCTCCTCTGTCCTCTCCTTTCTTCTGTCCTCTCCTCCGTCCTCCCCTCCGTCCCCTGCTTTGTCTCCTCTGTCATCGTCCACACGGGCTGTAAGTCACGTCTGATCCAGCACCAGGAGGTTCACAGACATGACAGGGACAATCACAGTCTCTGCTCGGGCTAAACACGCGTGGAACAAAAAGTGCCAGAAAACTGTCGCCCGTCATCTGAGCGCACGAAAATGAGGATCAGTGTCGAGTTCAGAGCAGGAAATAGAAAAGCTTATTTTAGATGATTATCGGGATTGATTGTGATCGTTATTAGAGATGCTTTTTGCTGTGATGATGTTTTCTGTGACGTCAGATCTCATTGGGCAGAAGTCAGTGGACGTCTTTCTTTTATGAAGTCGTTTTAGATGAATATTGTGATTTAAAATGTCCATATTATGCCAATAATTCATTTATTGGTTAAGCATTGAATTTATATAGCACCTTTCAAGACACCCACCCACAGACAGTGTATTATCCATTCACTTCACACTCCACGTGTTATAGTTGTTTCATTTAAAATTATGACATTAAAAAGCTTTAACTTACACTTATTAAATTATAACTGGTTCTATAGCTCAAAAATACCTAGAAAAACAGGTTTTCTGACTGTGAGCGGCATCGCCTCTCCACAGATCTGACCTGTAACTTTGCTCGGTTTGCTCTTCATGAAGAAAGAATGGTTTAATGCCATACTGTGAAACATGTCAGACAAAACACATCTCTGTAGAGACAAAAATTTGATGGACTCTCCACCAGAAATACACAATGCTACTTTAATGATGATTGATGCTGATTCTGTAGAAATGTTTTTCAATCAACAGTACGGAGGTAACAATAACTGAAATATGGTGATATCGTATTGTCAGAGTCTCACAATAATATCGTGGGCCATCACAATATATCGAATCACAAGTCTCTTTGCTTAAATGAATAGTTCTGATGCAGAAATAGCTAAAAGAAAAAAAAACAGAGGGAACTACATAGACCATGATCCTTTGCTCAGTTTCAGTGCAGACTACATGAAGAAATAATTGTTCTGAGCACTTTGTAATCTTCAGTCTTTGGATTAAGTCTTGTGAAGGCCTTTTTAGAGAAAAAAGGAGCAGATTCACAGTAATATTGCAATAAATCTGGTACGGTGAGATGTATATGGTGAAAATATCGTACAGAGAGATTTGGATATCGTTCCATCCCTAATGACAATAAATGTTGTACCAAATGACTGGTCAAAGCATTTTAGAATGTCAGTCTTGTAAATATCGTACCGTGAGGTTCAGACCGTGACGATATCGTATCGTGAGACTTGGATATTGTTACATCAACAGTGATATTATTTCCTTTCTTTTTTCCTCGTAAGCAGCCAGATTTGTTTTGATACAGACGGTCCATGCATTTACCTGATTGGCTAATCCACCCGTCAATCATGCCTCTATGAACTCAAGGCTTTAACAAGGAGGTTTGGCCACAGTACATAACATAATGATCCATTGGTGTTGTAGATTATAACTGAACACCAGGCACAAGCGCAATGGCCATGTTTACATGATGTTTTTTCTTAAATTCTGAATTAATTGTTCTGAATTAAATAGTTCGGAATTAAAATATTCTCCGAGTTTATATGGAATTCCGAATTGAGGTTTACATGGAAAACACGTTAAATCGCCTTTATTTAATTCCGCTCAGCGTCTGGGGGTCGGGAAGGGTTCTGAATGGACAGCAACACAAACGTATTTATATCGTTCGGAAAAAGAGACACACTTCAGCTGCTACCGACTTTTCTGTCATCTCAGTTTTGTTACGTCACGGACACAAACATGTTCCAAACTTTTTCCGCATGCCGTTCCAATGATAATGAAGCAGCAGCTGGAGAATTCTCTCTTCACGCTTTATGTCTGTGAGCTGAGGAGGAGAAGGGAAGAGTGTCGGAGAAGGAGGAAGAAGACAAACTGAGTCTGAGACTGCGACACCTCAGCCCACTCCCACATCCCACTCACAAATCCAGAGAGACGTGGAGGAAAGTCCGA